>JARKHS020004956.1:0-28861 GCA_030143305.2 Amblyomma americanum
GCAGCGGATATCGGCCTTCATGAGTCATACTAAGTAAGTCTGTGACCCTTTGTCTGCTTTGGGACTCGCGAGGGCTCGTGGCAGGAGCCTCCCCTGGCGTTATCTGCGCGGCAACCTCGCGCGCTTCTTCTTCTAGCAATGCATGAAGTAAATCCGGTGGCATTCCGGCCGTCACCTCTGGCGCCTGCCGAACAAATGCAGGAGAGGGCGTTTCTTGCGAACTATCTGCGCGCTCCGCTTCACTTCTGTCCCCATCAAAATCCGCGCTCTCCCTTTCCTCATTTCGTGAATACTGAACCGGTGCCGACTTAGGCGATTTGCGTGTATCCTTATCAAGCGCCGGTTCACGTCTCGGACTCTGAAGTTTACCGGAGAAAGCTTCTCGACAACCTCGCACGGTCCTCTCCACTTCGTCTGGAACTTACGAGCTAGCCCAATCTGCCTTTGGCAGTTTTCAATGTACACGCTGTCCCCCACATTAAACGGCGCGTCTCTAGCACTTCGATCGTGCACCTCCTTCCTGCGCTTCGCCGCTTTCTTTAAGGCCTCTTTTGCGATGTCCCTCGCCACTTGGAAGCGCGATTCTAGCTCAACCTTATAGTCGTCCAGTGAAGCGTATGGGACACGACGGGGGCCCTCTGGCACTTCACTAGGCTGGTCCGGGTCTCGGCCGTAGAGAAGAAAGAATGGCGATTCGCCCGTGCTCTCGTGTGCTGCGGAATTGTAGGCAAACATTGCATACGGGAGCCACAAGTCCCAGTCCCGCTGGTCGCGCGAAACAAAATGCGACAGGAACCCGGCCACGGTTTGGTTCAGTCGCTCCACTGCGCCGTTGCAAGCCGGATGGTACGGTGTTGTCTGCTTCTTAGCGATCTTAAGCAGCTCGCAAACTCTCCTCATTAGCTGCGACACGAAGTTCGTTCCCCGATCTGTCAAGAGTTGCCTCGGGGGTCCATGTCGGAGCACGATCTGTTCGACAAATGCTCTTGCAATCGTGTCTGCCTTCTGATCTGGGAGTGCTACCGCTTCCGCGTATTTTGAAAGGTGATCGACAAATACTAAAATGTACTTGTTTCCGGAAGTGGTCGTGGGCAAGGGGCCCATTATGTCCATACCTGTCCGCTCGAAGGGAGCCGAAACCTCAGGGAACGGCTGAATTGGAGCTGGTCTTCGTCCCTTGGGTGTTTTTCTTTCGAGACAGGAATGACACTTCGCACAGTAGTCTCTAACATCCTGTCGCATGCCACTCCAAAAGTACAAACGCTCCACACGCCTGCGTGTCTTCGCTACGCCAAAATGACCGGCGCATGGCGCATCGTGAAACGCGCGAAGAACCCTTTCTGTCCACGACCGAGGTATGACGACTCTCTCCAAGCGGTTTTCTCTGGTCTCCCTTTCCTGGTTGGCCTCGTGCGCCGACACAGGGTGCCGTCTTTGCCAATGAAATAACCTAGCTGTTCGGGGTGAGACGGTGCGCCCTCTAAGCTTTCGATTATTCGCTTCAGGTCAGGATCTTTGCACTGCTCTGTGCGTAATTCGGCGGGGTCGACTACGGGGACAAACTCATCTATAGCTGCCACGGCAGCTGTGCGGCTGAGTGCATCAGCATTCAGATGCGTCTTTCCTGACTTGTGCTCAACTTCAAAGCAGTATTCCTGCAGGTGTAGATTCCATCTAGCGAGTCGCGAGCTAGGGTCTCTGACACTCATCACCCATTTCAGAGGATGGCAGTCTGTGACTAGCTTGAATTTGCGGCCGTAAAGGTAGCATCTGAAGTGCTTTACTGCCCAGACAACGGCGAGGCACTCCCTTTCCGTAGCTCCGTACTTTTGCTCTGTGGGGCTCAGCTGTCGGCTAGCAAAAGCAACGGGATGTTCTTTGCCCTCGATAACCTGAGATAGCACGGCACCAACTGCGAACTTTGACGCATCTGTGGCCATAACGAAGGGCAAATTAAAATCCGGGTGGCGCAACAGCGATGCACTCATTAGCTTCCTTTTCAGGGCCCCAAAAGCATTCTCCGCGTTTTCGTCCCAGCGAAAGGCGACATTTTTTTTGCTGTTAAGGCGGTGAGCGGCTTAGCGAGCTTGGCGAACTCCTCTATGTGCCTTCGGTAGTAACCGATCAGGCCGAGAAACTGCCGGACCTGGCGGACGCTAGTCGGGGATGGAAAATCCGAGACACACCTTAGTTTCTCAGGGTCCGGTCGCACGCCGTCAGCTGAAACAACGTGCCCGAGGTATTTCACCTCGTTTTTGAGGAATTGGCACTTAGAGGGCTTCAGCTTGAGACCCGCTCCTCTTAGTCGCACCAAAACCTGCTCAATATCGCGCAAATGGTTCTCAAAACTGTCACTGTATATGATAATGTCATGCATATACACGAAGCACAGCCTCCCCAGAAGACCTGCCAGGATAACATCAGCGGTTCTCTGCCAGACAGCAGGGCTGTTGGCCAGACCCATCGGCATTCTTTTCCATTCATAGTGCCCTGAGGGCGTGTTGAATGCCGTTTTCTCGGCATCTGCCGGATCCATTGCTATCTGCCAGAATCCCGCCGCCATGTCCACTACCGTGAAGTACCTGGCAGAGCCCAGCTGAGAAAGCGTCTCCTGTATATTGGGGATGGGGTATGGATCGATGCGAGTTACGGCATTTAGTTTGCGGTAGTCCACTACCAATCGATACGAGCCATCTGGCTTTTCCACCAATAGTGCTGGTGCTCCCCAGGGTGACTTTGAGTGTTCGACAATGCCGCGATCAATCAGGTCCTGCACCTGCCGCTCCATCTCCTCACGTTGGGAGTAAGGAATCCTGTACGCACGCTGGTAAACGGGCGATGAAGTGCCGGTTTCTATCCTGTGCTTTATAACGCCACAGCAGCCCAAATCCAGGTTGGATGCGGCGAATACCTCCGAGTAGTCGTTCAGCAAACCAGCCAGAGCCTCCCTCTCCCTGGATTTTACGTGAGAAAGATCGAACGACACCTTTGGAGCAGCCGAAGGACTAGCATGCTCTACAGTTGCGAGTACCGTATTGGTGGGCTCACGTTTCTCTATCGCAGAGGTGAAGAAAGCCAATGTTTTGTTCTTGGGAAGGCTCAGTGGCTGCTGGCTACAGTTAACCACCCGTAGGGGCACTCTGTGGGCGTCATTAACTGTCACGAGGCACGCGGCTGCCTTCAGGCCATTGCTGAGAGAGTCGACCGGCTCAAGCACTCCCACGGCGCCGCTCTCTACATCTGAAGGCACAAACGCGTACAAAATGTGCTCCGACCAAGGAAGGACGACCGCCTCCTCGACCAGCCGGACGGCAACCCGCGAATATACCTTCTCCAATGATCCCACTGTTTGACGGGTGTCAATATCGGTAATGCGAATCTCAGCCCCTCTCCTGTTCAAAAACGGAACTTTTGAGCCGCCCGCATTAACCTCTTCCTCAGAGAATGAGACTACTACCTTCCCTTTTCTCAAAAAATCCTGCCCTAATATACCTGACACTCCGTTTGGCAGAGACACCGTGTCCGGGCATACGTAGCAGGGGTGCTCCAATGCAATTCCGCCGAGAGAGAAGTGTAACCGGTAGAGTCCACTTATGCCAAGAGGATCCCCCGTTATGCCTACAAATTTGGTTGCCATGCCACCAGACGCTTCCAACACCTCGCGGTCCCCCTTCCTTCGAAGCGTGTTAAAACTGCTCTCCTTAAGCAATGTCACCTTTGACCCCGTATCTATCAACAATTCCATGCAACAACCATTTAACTTGCAACGCACAACAGGGCATGCCTCGTCGGCCACACAAACTACCACCACCTCATCATCCACTGCTCCCTCCCCACGCTCCTCAGGCTGGGGAGGACTAACTAGTTTTTTGACTCGGTATCTGGAGCCCCGCTGTAGGCTTGCTTAGGGCGTGTCTCGCCTGCTTCTCTTTGTGGCTCCCCACGGCGCACGTTTTGGCAGAACCTGGCGATGTGTCCGCGACCCTGGCAAGCGAAGCATACGATTTCTTCAAGATCTCGCATACCGCGCCTGTAGCTTTGTGGCGGTCTCCGGTTTCCAGCGAATGGGCGCTGTTGAGCGCGCGCTTCAACCTGGAATTCTACCTGCTGAGATAGCAGCTGTTCTAAGCGATCTAACCGCTCTGTCAAGAGAGCAACCTCAGGGTTGAGCACCGCTCTCTCTATGACGCGTACTCTCGCTGCGGCTGTCGTTAACGCCTCATTTTGTTCCTCATCCAATGCGGCCTCCACGGCTTGGTCGAAATTGCTCGGCTTGCGCGAGAGCACGAACCGGCGCACGGGGTCTTGCAGACCAGCCACGAACAAAGCGGTCATTTCCTCTTTAAGTATATCCTCCGCGTATTTCTTCCTTAGCTGGTCTCCTTCCTCCTCCCTGCTTAACGTATCGCGTGCTAGGCGCTGAAGCCGCGACGCAAAATGTTCGCACGTCCTCCCCTACCATCTGTCCGGCGTCACGGAACCTCTGTACCCGCACGTGACGTGGTTCAGTGTCGAAATGCTCAAACGCGAGCTTCTTAAATTCCGCAAATGATTTTGTGGATTTTACTTTTTCGTCTCGCCAGGCAAAATCATGAGCAGCTCCTGCCATCTTACACCTCGCCATTCCCAGCATTTGAGCATCGGACCATCCCCCCATTTTCCCAATCTCTTCTAGCATGGAAAAGAAATCGCAGATTGGAACCCCTGTCTTATCTCCCGTAAACGTCGGAATGACGCTTCCTAATGCCAGCATGCTTGCTCCGAGCGACGGCTGTGGAGTGGGAGCTCCCTCAGATACAGTCATTTTTTTTTTTTTTTTTTCAAGCCCTCCAGTGCCTCAAGCCTCTCAAATGGGGGTAAAAGTCCCACAATCAGTCCCGTGATTCCCTTTTGATTACAATTTTGAAGTCATGAATGTCACAGCATTCAGAGGACATTTGCTTTTGAGACCCCACTTCTGACACCAGTGTGATGACCCCCATAATGCGCAGGTCCACACGGGACGGAGAGGCAAAGAGACACCGTATGGCTCAGTTTAAACAAACAGGTATATTCAATAATTACACATGATTAAGGTTATACATCAGAGGCTGGGGCGTCCGAGCTTACGTGCCGACGACTTCATGGGGGCGATGGAGTGGCTCCGGAGTTGGGCTCGAGCGGTTGCTGGCAGAAGCTGCACGCCGACGGGCTTCGGCGCTGAAGGCCCTCTTGGCGAACGATGTCGTCCTGAGCGTGTATGCAGTAGAATTTCAATAGTCGTCCGTTTCTTCGAGGATGGTTCACAAACCCTTCCTCTAGTGTCGTTCGGCTTGGAAGATGAACAGGAGGCGAGCTTGTAGATGATGACAGCAGAGCATAATTTTACAACATACATATACAGAGAGTTAAACTGGAAAAAGCAGAACTGAATTTACAAAAGAACAAACTTTGCACTACTTTACTCATCGACCGGGCAGGTTAGTGCCTAAGTAGCATCACATTACATGCTAAGCATGGAGCCCCAGCTCAGACTGGACTGCATCCGTTTACATGCGCTTTTAAGCACTTGATTAACAAAGGACTAAGGGCGGTCATTTTCAGTGGCCCGCCCAAAGCATCAATTCTCCAATGAAAAATAACATGCGAGATGGGGACCACCCCTTGGGTTGGGCTTAGCCTCGAACCCAGAGTCTGTTAACAATACAAACTAAATAAACAACAAAAACGCCACCACTCTCTCTCAAGTGAGAGTATACACAGGCTCTCTCTTCGGAGCTAATTCACTAGCGCCTGTCTTTCCACATTCTTGGCGAGTACTGCCTGTCCGCCATGACAGGTGTCCGTCACGGCCCTTCTGGGAATGCGCTTTTGTTCACGAGGCACGGCGGGAAGCTGTGGGTGCCTTCCCGGCGATAGCCCACGTCGAAAGGGGAAGGAGGGAAAGAATGTTGTCTTCGCGGTAGCGCATAGCGTCGGCTGTGGTACGGCGCGCTCTGGCCCGCTGACAGCTCCCTTGTCCTGGAATGTGCCCGGAAATTGGGGAGGATAAAGCCTGTTTCCCCCGGCGGCGGCGGCGGGTCCGGTTGTTCTGGTCGTCACTCAAAGAGCATGGCTGGGTAATTGATGATGCCGCTGTCATCTGGGTCTCCGTCTACGCCGCGCCGTCGGAACGTGGATCCTCGTAGCACACACGGAATGTCACACTCGCTCACCCTCCAGAAGAATGTTCTCCGAACATTTGAGTCCACGCAGCTCCCCTTGTCTTTCTGAATCGCCTCGCACAGTGCGTCCGACAAAACACTTTTCGCTGCACTCAACACCACTGCACAACACCATATGCCTCCGCTGTCATAACTGGCGTCTCCAGGGGCAGCACTGATCTTCTTTTACAGATAAACATGAAACTCAGCACCCAAGCCTCTCCTTTCTAGTCCAAACTGGACGAAATAAATTTACCACAGTTACAAAGGAGCTCCCACTTCTAGCACGATCACGGCACAGACAAAAATATAGATAACGAAAGGAAGTAGGGCAGGTTCTGCATGCGCTCCGCATGCTCTCCTGTGAAGGTGTTACTTAATGACAGAAAGGTTTAACTACTAACTCCGATAACTTAACACATACGCATATAGCAATGTTATGAGCTGCGGCATTACACAATTCTGACCAGTTCACAACTCCGCTCTGTTTACACCATTAGTCCGACTTAGCTTTCCGATTTCGCAGCGGATATCGGCCTTCATGAGTCATACTAAGTAAGTCTGTGACCCTTTGTCTGCTTTGGGACTCGCGAGGGCTCGTGGCAGGAGCCTCCCCTGGCGTTATCTGCGCGGCAACCTCGCGCGCTTCTTCTTCTAGCAATGCATGAAGTAAATCCGGTGGCATTCCGGCCGTCACCTCTGGCGCCTGCCGAACAAATGCAGGAGAGGGCGTTTCTTGCGAACTATCTGCGCGCTCCGCTTCACTTCTGTCCCCATCAAAATCCGCGCTCTCCCTTTCCTCATTTCGTGAATACTGAACCGGTGCCGACTTGAGGCGATTTGCGTGTATCCTTATCAAGCGCCGGTTCACGTCTCGGACTCTGAAGTTTACCGGAGAAAGCTTCTCGACAACCTCGCACGGTCCTCTCCACTTCGTCTGGAACTTACGAGCTAGCCCAATCTGCCTTTGGCAGTTTTCAATGTACACGCTGTCCCCCACATTAAACGGCGCGTCTCTAGCACTTCGATCGTGCACCTCCTTCCTGCGCTTCGCCGCTTTCTTTAAGGCCTCTTTTGCGATGTCCCTCGCCACTTGCAAGCGCGATTCTAGCTCAACCTTATAGTCGTCCAGTGAAGCGTATGGGACACGACGGGGGCCCTCTGGCACTTCACTAGGCTGGTCCGGGTCTCGGCCGTAGAGAAGAAAGAATGGCGATTCGCCCGTGCTCTCGTGTGCTGCGGAATTGTAGGCAAACATTGCATACGGGAGCCACAAGTCCCAGTCCCGCTGGTCGCGCGAAACAAAATGCGACAGGAACCCGGCCACGGTTTGGTTCAGTCGCTCCACCGCGCCGTTGCAAGCCGGATGGTACGGTGTTGTCTGCTTCTTAGCGATCTTAAGCAGCTCGCAAACTCTCCTCATTAGCTGCGACACGAAGTTCGTTCCCCGATCTGTCAAGAGTTGCCTCGGGGGTCCATGTCGGAGCACGATCTGTTCGACAAATGCTCTTGCAACCGTGTCTGCCTTCTGATCTGGGAGTGCTACCGCTTCCGCGTATTTTGAAAGGTGATCGACAAATACTAAAATGTACTTGTTTCCGGAAGTGGTCGTGGGCAAGGGGCCCATTATGTCCATACCTGTCCGCTCGAAGGGAGCCGAAACCTCAGGGAACGGCTGAATTGGAGCTGGTCTTCGTCCCTTGGGTGTTTTTCTTTCGAGACAGGAATGACACTTCGCACAGTAGTCTCTAACATCCTGTCGCATGCCACTCCAAAAGTACAAACGCTCCACACGCCTGCGTGTCTTCGCTACGCCAAAATGACCGGCGCATGGCGCATCGTGAAACGCGCGAAGAACCCTTTCTGTCCACGACCGAGGTATGACGACTCTCTCCCAAGCGGTTTTCTCTGGTCTCCCTTTCCTGGTTGGCCTCGTGCGCCGACACAGGGTGCCGTCTTTGCCAATGAAATAACCTAGCTGTTCGGGGTGAGACGGTGCGCCCTCTAAGCTTTCGATTATTCGCTTCAGGTCAGGATCTTTGCACTGCTCTGTGCGTAATTCGGCGGGGTCGACTACGGGGACAAACTCATCTATAGCTGCCACGGCAGCTGTGCGGCTGAGTGCATCAGCATTCAGATGCGTCTTTCCTGACTTGTGCTCAACTTCAAAGCAGTATTCCTGCAGGTGTAGATTCCATCTAGCGAGTCGCGAGCTAGGGTCTCTGACACTCATCACCCATTTCAGAGGATGGCAGTCTGTGACTAGCTTGAATTTGCGGCCGTAAAGGTAGCATCTGAAGTGCTTTACTGCCCAGACAACGGCGAGGCACTCCCTTTCCGTAGCTCCGTACTTTTGCTCTGTGGGGCTCAGCTGTCGGCTAGCAAAAGCAACGGGATGTTCTTTGCCCTCGATAACCTGAGATAGCACGGCACCAACTGCGAACTTTGACGCATCTGTGGCCATAACGAAGGGCAAATTAAAATCCGGGTGGCGCAACAGCGGTGCACTCATTAGCTTCCTTTTCAGGGCCCCAAAAGCATTCTCCGCGTTTTCGTCCCAGCGAAAGGCGACATTTTTTGCTGTTAAGGCGGTGAGCGGCTTAGCGAGCTTGGCGAACTCCTCTATGTGCCTTCGGTAGTAACCGATCAGGCCGAGAAACTGCCGGACCTGGCGGACGCTAGTCGGGGATGGAAAATCCGAGACACACCTTAGTTTCTCAGGGTCCGGTCGCACGCCGTCAGCTGAAACAACGTGCCCGAGGTATTTCACCTCGTTTTTGAGGAATTGGCACTTAGAGGGCTTCAGCTTGAGACCCGCTCCTCTTAGTCGCACCAAAACCTGCTCAATATCGCGCAAATGGTTCTCAAAACTGTCACTGTATATGATAATGTCATCCATATACACGAAGCACAGCCTCCCCAGAAGACCTGCCAGGATAACATCAGCGGTTCTCTGCCAGACAGCAGGGCTGTTGGCCAGACCCATCGGCATTCTTTTCCATTCATAGTGCCCTGAGGGCGTGTTGAATGCCGTTTTCTCGGCATCTGCCGGATCCATTGCTATCTGCCAGAATCCCGCCGCCATGTCCACTACCGTGAAGTACCTGGCAGAGCCCAGCTGAGAAAGCGTCTCCTGTATATTGGGGATGGGGTATGGATCGATGCGAGTTACGGCATTTAGTTTGCGGTAGTCCACTACCAATCGATACGAGCCATCTGGCTTTTCCACCAATAGTGCTGGTGCTCCCCAGGGTGACTTTGAGTGTTCGACAATGCCGCGATCAATCAGGTCCTGCACCTGCCGCTCCATCTCCTCACGTTGGGAGTAAGGAATCCTGTACGCACGCTGGTAAACGGGCGATGAAGTGCCGGTTTCTATCCTGTGCTTTATAACGCCACAGCAGCCCAAATCCAGGTTGGATGCGGCGAATACCTCCGAGTAGTCGTTCAGCAAACCAGCCAGAGCCTCCCTCTCCCTGGATTTTACGTGAGAAAGATCGAACGACACCTTTGGAGCAGCCGAAGGACTAGCATGCTCTACAGTTGCGAGTACCGTATTGGTGGGCTCACGTTTCTCTATCGCAGAGGTGAAGAAAGCCAATGTTTTGTTCTTGGGAAGGCTCAGTGGCTGCTGGCTACAGTTAACCACCCGTAGGGGCACTCTGTGGGCGTCATTAACTGTCACGAGGCACGCGGCTGCCTTCAGGCCATTGCTGAGAGAGTCGACCGGCTCAAGCACTCCCACGGCGCCGCTCTCTACATCTGAAGGCACAAACGCGTACAAAATGTGCTCCGACCAAGGAAGGACGACCGCCTCCTCGACCAGCCGGACGGCAACCCGCGAATATACCTTCTCCAATGATCCCACTGTTTGACGGGTGTCAATATCGGTAATGCGAATCTCAGCCCCTCTCCTGTTCAAAAACGGAACTTTTGAGCCGCCCGCATTAACCTCTTCCTCAGAGAATGAGACTACTACCTTCCCTTTTCTCAAAAAATCCTGCCCTAATATACCTGACACTCCGTTTGGCAGAGACACCGTGTCCGGGCATACGTAGCAGGGGTGCTCCAATGCAATTCCGCCGAGAGAGAAGTGTAACCGGTAGAGTCCACTTATGCCAAGAGGATCCCCCGTTATGCCTACAAATTTGGTTGCCATGCCACCAGACGCTTCCAACACCTCGCGGTCCCCCTTCCTTCGAAGCGTGTTAAAACTGCTCTCCTTAAGCAATGTCACCTTTGACCCCGTATCTATCAACAATTCCATGCAACAACCATTTAACTTGCAACGCACAACAGGGCATGCCTCGTCGGCCACACAAACTACCACCACCTCATCATCCACTGCTCCCTCCCCACGCTCCTCAGGCTGGGGAGGACTAACTAGTTTTTTGACTCGGTATCTGGAGCCCCGCTGTAGGCTTGCTTAGGGCGTGTCTCGCCTGCTTCTCTTTGTGGCTCCCCACGGCGCACGTTTTGGCAGAACCTGGCGATGTGTCCGCGACCCTGGCAAGCGAAGCATACGATTTCTTCAAGATCTCGCATACCGCGCCTGTAGCTTTGTGGCGGTCTCCGGTTTCCAGCGAATGGGCGCTGTTGAGCGCGCGCTTCAACCTGGCATTCTACCTGCTGAGATAGCAGCTGTTCTAAGCGATCTAACCGCTCTGTCAAGAGAGGAACCTCAGGGTTGAGCACCGCTCTCTCTATGACGCGTACTCTCGCTGCGGCTGTCGTTAACGCCTCATTTTGTTCCTCATCCAATGCGGCCTCCACGGCTTGGTCGAAATTGCTCGGCTTGCGCGAGAGCACGAACCGGCGCACGGGGTCTTGCAGACCAGCCACGAACAAAGCGGTCATTTCCTCTTTAAGTATATCCTCCGCGTATTTCTTCCTTAGCTGGTCTCCTTCCTCCTCCCTGCTTAACGTATCGCGTGCTAGGCGCTGAAGCCGCGACGCAAAATGTTCGCACGTCCTCCCCTACCATCTGTCCGGCGTCACGGAACCTCTGTACCCGCACGTGACGTGGTTCAGTGTCGAAATGCTCAAACGCGAGCTTCTTAAATTCCGCAAATGATTTTGTGGATTTTACTTTTTCGTCTCGCCAGGCAAAATCATGAGCAGCTCCTGCCGTCTTACACCTCGCCATTCCCAGCATTTGAGCATCGGACCATCCCCCCATTTTCCCAATCTCTTCTAGCATGGAAAAGAAATCGCAGATTGGAACCCCTGTCTTATCTCCCGTAAACGTCGGAATGACGCTTCCTAATGCCAGCATGCTTGCTCCGAGCGACGGCTGTGGAGTGGGAGCTCCCTCAGATACAGTCATTTTTTTTTTTTTTTTCAAGCCCTCCAGTGCCTCAAGCCTCTCAAATGGGGGTAAAAGTCCCACAATCAGTCCCGTGATTCCCTTTTGATTACAATTTTGAAGTCATGAATGTCACAGCATTCAGAGGACATTTGCTTTTGAGACCCCACTTCTGACACCAGTGTGATGACCCCCATAATACGCAGGTCCACACGGGACGGAGAGGCAAAGAGACACCGTATGGCTCAGTTTAAACAAACAGGTATATTCAATAATTACACATGATTAAGGTTATACATCAGAGGCTGGGGCGTCCGAGCTTACGTGCCGACGACTTCATGGGGGCGATGGAGTGGCTCCGGAGTTGGGCTCGAGCGGTTGCTGGCAGAAGCTGCACGCCGACGGGCTTCGGCGCTGAAGGCCCTCTTGGCGAACGATGTCGTCCTGAGCGTGTATGCAGTAGAATTTCAATAGTCGTCCGTTTCTTCGAGGATGGTTCACAAACCCTTCCTCTAGTGTCGTTCGGCTTGGAAGATGAACAGGAGGCGAGCTTGTAGATGATGACCGCAGAGCATAATTTTTCAACATACATATACAGAGAGTTAAACTGGAAAAAGCAGAACTGAATTTACAAAAGAACAAACTTTGCACTACTTTACTCATCGACCGGGCAGGTTAGTGCCTAAGTAGCATCACATTACATGCCAAGCATGGAGCCCCAGCTCAGACTCGACTGGACTGCATCCGTTTACATGCGCTTTTAAGCACTTGATTAACAAAGGACTAAGGGCGGTCATTTTCAGTGGCCCGCCCAAAGCATCAATTCTCCAATGAAAAATAACATGCGAGATGGGGACCACCCCTTGGGTTGGACTTAGCCTCGAACCCAGAGTCTGTTAACAATACAAACTAAATAAACAACAAAAACGCCACCACTCTCTCTCAAGTGAGAGTATACACAGGCTCTCTCTCTTCGGAGCTAATTCACTAGCGCCTGTCTTTCCACATTCTTGGCGAGTACTGCCTGTCCGCCATGACAGGTGTCCGTCACGGCCCTTCTGGGAATGCGCTTTTGTTCACGAGGCACGGCGGGAAGCTGTGGGTGCCTTCCCGGCGATAGCCCACGTTGAAAGGGGAAGGAGGGAAAGAATGTTGTCTTCGCGGTAGCGCATAGCGTCGGCTGTGGTACGGCGCACTCTGGCCCGCTGACAGCTCCCTTGTCCTGGAATGTGCCCGGAAATTGGGGAGGATAAAGCCTGTTTCCCCGCGGCGGCGGCGGCGGGTCCGGTTGTTCTGGTCGTCACTCAAAGAGCATGGCTGGGTAATTGATGATGCCGCTGTCATCTGGGTCTCCGTCTACGCCGCGCCGTGGAACGTGGATCCTCGTAGCACACACGGAATGTCACAACGTCATCAAAGATTTATTTGGCCGTTGCAGCTCTGTCACTTGCTCCCTGCAACAGGGCAGTGTGATGTTTTCAGAAAATCCATTCTTATCAACTTGACAAGTTCTTTCCCAGTATTTGAAATCCTAAACTAAGTACTAATCAATGAAGAAGGAAAAGATAGCCTTGAAAGAATACAGGGGCCTCCATGGGAATCTGTGAGGAAGCATTCCTGCTGTAGTTTTATCCAGCATTTAGTATGTGTGTTTGCAAATTTTTTCTCTTAGCAACATGGTAGCATGTTATTTCAGTTGCTGCTTTGTGAAGCGCTGGCCTTCATGCTGAACAGGCCATTAAGTGAGTTTTGCCTATGTGGTGTGGACACGGCAAAATGATAACTGTTGTGAAAAATTTTCTTTTATGTAGTTATATTATAATACTCAGTACTCAGCTGTGCAGCTTGGTTACAAGTCATGTTGTCACAATAAAGGGCTGCTCTTGTGGAGGTGGGGGCAATTAACATTTTGCGGCTACGGTTACCTTTGTTCTTCAGAGCCCCCCTCTTCATTACAACAAATCATTTTTCAGTATGCCGAGTAAACAATTTTAAAACAGCTAAAGCACCGAGCTGAAACCAAAACTGCTGTGTGGCCGTGGGCAGCACTTCATTAAAAGGGCCCTGAAATGATTTCGATGGGCATATTCTAGTGCAACGGATCTGTAGAGGTGGTCTTTGTGGGTATTCGAGTCAAATTGGAAAGCTCTGCGTGGACCTCATAATTTAGAAATAATTTTTAAAAATCGCTGCTCGTAGTAGCTCGCAACCGATTTGGTCGACACACCTCACCACCCGTCCACTACCCTGATAACATCATTGGGCAGACGGGGTGAGCTTGAAGGCTGGCTCTTCTGCCCACTGGCGTCATCGGGGTAGGGGACACGCAGTGAGGTGTGTCCCCTAATATGATGCGAAGTACTGCTAGCAGTGATTTTAAAAAATTATTTCTAAATTATGAGGTCCACGCAGAGCTTTCAAATTTGACTCGAATACCCACAAAGACCACCTCTACAGATCAGTTACACTAGAATATGCCCACCAAAATCATTTCAGGGTCCCTTTAATACTGTTTCTGATCTAGCAGTGATGTCGTAAGCATTACTGAAAAAGCATTCGTACATGCATTTAATTGATAAATTAGCAACTGCAAACACTGGCTCTGTTCATGACATGTCTGGAACGACTGAATACAAGCTTAAACATTTTTTTTTTCAATAAGATAGGTGAGGTTATTAATTTGCTACCATAAAAAATGACCGATTTTGAGTGTTTTAAAATAAAAAACTATTTCTTCAAGAAGTGCCATATTCATAGTACATTATAATGCATCAAACTGTAGCTTAGGTATTGAATGAAAAATGCGTGAGTTGTGTGTGCAACACTTTTCTAAAATTAATTGCTTAAATAAGCTGACAACACAAAAAAAAAAGAATCCAAGCGAAGCAAAAGGCCACTGCACTGAGCTAGAAGTTGATTACAAAAAAATTGAAATATACAAAACGTTGAACATATTCTTAGCTACAATTTTTGTCATTTTCAGCTGTGTACGTAATGCACTGCACTTTCCGTGGCCTTTAAAGTTAGAGGTTATGACTGCTATGCCACTAGAGAAAGCAAGCGTGAGGACATTAAGTGGACATAGATCTGGAATGGGGTGCACATTACACTTGTTGCGAGTTCTGTTCTTGTTTTTTGATTGCAGAGCTTGCTGTTCCTCCTCTTCTCTATTTTTTTTTTCTGTTCTGTTGGTAGTGAACAGGTTCTGTGGGTGAAAAGGGGATGTTTCCTTCTTTGACATATCATAATCAAAAATCTGCTGGCACATTTGGTAAAATATCTTGGCAGTATGTTGCAAAGACCCTAAAACACCAAATAAAAACCACTCTCATCATTTACAAATAAAGCACACGACAAAAATACAACGTGAACATTAGAACGAAACACGAGTACACACTGATGTCTGGGGCCTCTGAGATGAAGTCTCGCTATCAGGACTGAAATCCGACCATTTTGTATCGTTGTCTGACTCCACTGCTGCTCTAAAAAAAGATGGCGTCAGAACCGGCTATAGTGCTTGGCGTAGCCTTTCACCTTTGGGGCACACGACAAATCAGTGAATCAGATGCTATGATCGCGAATGGGCGGACTACGCCCGGTCAAATTTTTCATCTCACTTCTTCGAGTTAGAAAATGGAAAATCAAAACTGAAACCAAAGAGTTGGTGTTGTAGACACGAACTAGATGGCGCAGCTTGGCCAAGAGCGCCAACTTGAATTTTTGGTGGTGTGTTCAAAACATTGGTCATATATCTTCGATGGCCTATGGTGCGGCAGCAAAAGAGTAAATGTGGGGGTAAAGTTTACGACGTCAAAAATACGTTATTGCCTATAAATGTCACCCTGAACTGTGGTCACAAAATTGGGAGACTTCAAAATTTATTGGCACATAAATGAAATGCTATACAGCTGCCAAAGTTTGTGGAAATGAGCAAGACAGAGAAGAACCCTTTGAAAAAATTTCAGTGAAGTATGTGAACCTCAGAAAACCACCCCACAGTTGCCCTTTAAGGCATTAAACCCTGTGGCATTCATTGCCTAATAATTTGTGCCTCTTGAACCTGTCAAGAGTTTTAAATTAGCACTGATGCAACAAGTCTTGAGTCGTGATGCTGGAATTTTTTTGTGTGCTAACATTGTGCTAACATTGTTCTGTTGGATTTCTGATATACAGGCCTAGGGGCAGCCCGTGTCCGAGACCTCTTTAAGGAAGCAAGAAAGCGAGCACCTTGCATTGTATACATAGACGAAATTGATGCCATTGGCCGAAAACGAAGCAATGTGTGAGTGACTTCTTTTTCTAAAATTGTCATTTCTAATGCTTTAGATTTTGATGAAGGGCGGCATTATAAAGAAAAGCTACAGATGGTGGGATCTTATAAGAAACAGTGTTCTTGTTTATACACTTGTCATACTAGGGCACTTGCTTTCTTTTGCAGAGCTCAGTTAATTTGAAAGTCTGGTTAATTTGAATATATTTCACAGTCCCATTGACTTCAAATTAACGAGCTTTTAGCGTACACAGTTTCTGTGAAGTGTGACTCAAGAACTATAATTGCAGTGATTTTGCCTTTTGTTGCTAGATCTTCAACTTTGCTCATCATGTTTTATTATAGCTTACACACTCTCCAGTGCGCCCTTCAATGAAAAGCAACGTTCCCTGCGCTTCGTCAACCGTGCACTTTTAGCTTTTATAACTGGATGACATCACAGTGTTTTGAATTTTTTTAAATGAACGGCAACCGCGGTCTACTAAAAATTTCGTCGACAAGATGTACATCACTGTGCCGTAACAGCTTTGGCCATAGAAACTAAAATGGACACTACTACATACAAAAATGTCTTATTACTATATTATTATTACTAGATTTACATTAGTTTTTGGCACAGAACTTTTGCCAACGTGTAATCGCCATTGCGCTTGATGATCATGGTTTCTGGCATCAGGTACAAAAAAAACGGGCTCATGCCCTGGTTTAAAAATTCTTGGTAAAAATTTTCTACAGCATTTTCAACAAAACTGTTGTGGAATCCAGCACCTTAGACAGCAAGGTTTCCGTTGTATTGAAAAAAATTGTGTCCTTAAAATTCAGTGTTCGGTCCCTTTAACATATACCATTTGAGGTGTATATAAGGTGCACAAATGCATTCTTGGTATGTGTGCACAGATCTCTTCACTAAAAAGAAAATGTTATTGTTCTTTTGGAATGTAGTTATATTATGTGCTAGCCACCCTAAGCAAGAACCTAATGGCGGTTTTACAGCCTCTCTGAAGAAACTTTCTAATGGACACTTTTTTTTGGAAATGGTACCAAAATGATTTAGTACCCATGCTGCAGTCTATCAGCAAGCTTTAAAAAATGCTTCGAACTGGACGAGCCCTAGTCGCTTTAAACCAGGCACAGAGTGCCAAAAACACATGACAAGCTGGGCTCGTCAGGAGAAATTAATGACAGTCAGCTTATGACGAGCCTGGCTCATCCAAGTCTGATATAAGGTTATTGAGCCAGACAGAAAAATTGTTTACATCTTGTTCTATTTGTCTGCTTTTTGTGTTGCCTAATTTCGACAGGTGCTGCTTCACACACACCTGATAACGTTGTTGACTGTTTGACAGCAAGAGCGAAAGTGAGAGTATAGATTCAAGAGCACAGTGAAATACAAGGCCTGTTCCTTCTTGAAGTTTTAAAAATTTCCAGTCAGTATATTGTTATTGTCGTTGCCCTTGAGGTTTTGTAGCAGTGAAGACAGTGTCATTGCCTTTCATGCATTTCAAAATCACTGTGCAACTTTTACTCAGTGCACCAATAATGAAGCCATTTTTAGGAATGAAGAACCATCGGCATTATATGAGTTTGTAATGCTTTTGTACTCTAGATCTAGATATGGCAGCACGAGCTGTTTCTGCCAATTTTTGAGGGCCATGATTAAAAATGTGAGTCTTGTCTAAATTCACAGAGTAGCAACAAAATTACCATTTTCATTTTGGTTTTAATGGGACCTATATTGTCAAATAGATTGTAATGACCGTCACTTTTTATTTTCAGTGGTGCAGAAGGATCAACTGGCGAAGAGGAGCAGACATTGAATCAACTGTTGGTTGAAATGGATGGTAAGGGTGTGCTTTTTTTTTTTCTCACTCTCTCTTTCTTTTTAGTTTTTTAAGCCCTGTGAAAATATTTTAGAGCTTTATTTAAGGGGTGACACTTCTTTCAAATTATGAAAAGTATCCACTCTTATGACTCGGTTTCTATGCTGTCGAACCAAACCACCTTCAGCAGCCGAGGCGGACGCCCAAGCCCCTAAGACCACGACTGCGGTGAATAATTTCGTGTCACCGCAGTCGTAGCCTAGTGGTCTGGGCGTCCACTTGTGCTGCGGGAGGTGGTTGGTTCGAAACCCACCGCCGGACACCCACCGGTAAAAATTGGTACAAGCCACCCCCGGCCCGGCGCGCCAGGCTTCTTCAGGGGTGTGTGCTTGGAGGAGGCTCCGCAAACCCCGCTGCGCCTTTTCGGGGGCAAGCCCAGTTTCGAACAACTCAGCCTGCAAAGGTGGTTCGTGTTTCACTCCCAACTGAAGAGTTCGACTCGAGGCTCGTACGCTCTAACCAGCGTCAAGTTCAGCACTAAGGTCCTTCATTAGAAGCGATTCAGAGTACCACTGCAGTCCTGGGCAAGTCCGGTTTTTCTGGCTGTCCGACTTTGTGATTTTGTGTTTCTATGCTGTGACTTTTTTTAGTTGCTGAAATCTATCGGAAAGTACTCCAAAAAAATTGTTTTATCAACTGTGGTGGTGTTTGGCAGAAAAATGGCAACATCAACTGTAAACATTGAAGCCTTCTGTCCAGTGTTATTTTGTAGTGCAAACGTTAGGCAAATTAGGTGCTTAATAATAAATAAACAGAGCCCTGTTTAGTGGCACTATAGTGCACGAAACACTGCAAAGTGTGAGATCGCATAGATAGGTGGCCACGAACACCGCTGTGTGAGGAGGAGGGGTGGATTGGACATGCACTTTTTCCCATGAGTCCCGTTTTTAGGTTGGCATGCCCATCATTGTCTTGGGAAATGGATTCACCTCAAGTCTCAGTGTAAGTTCTCCAAGGATTCTGCTGTAAATTTTTCACTTTTCGAAGCCAGGAGCAGAGCTGGCATGCGTCGGCTATCAATGCGGCAGCAAGAGTCGTGCAATGCGGTGCGCTGGTGGAGACTTGCTCATTGGTTTGCGGCATAACCTGCAGGCCGTGCAACCGGTGACTCATGGCCCCTTTTATCAGATTTCGAGCTTCTTGACTGTGGGAGTAGCGTGAGCAACACAGCTGCGCACTACCGCCATTCAGTAAGGGCAGACACCTGCATGCTCATACCTGTGCCCCTTCGGGTTGTTCATCAGCCATTCTTCTTGCGGCACTCGCAGTTAGTGTGCCCACTGAGGAAAACATGAATGCTGATGTGTTGCTTTTTTAAAAATGGGAGGGGAAATTTTCATAGTTGATCATATCTCAGTGAAGTTATCTTTGTATTCATCCACTTGTTTCAGGAATGGCCACAAAGGAAGGTGTCATTCTGCTGGCCTCAACCAATCGTTCAGAGGTGTTAGACAAGGTAAAAATTACCTACAGTTCAATTTCTGTGGTCCATTTTTTAAAAGGAGACACAGATCTTCAAATGGAAACAAAAAGAGAGAATTTCATTTTTCAAAAGCGGTATATTCGGGTTCAATATACTTTAGGTACCTACTGGTAAAAAATTGATCCATTTGATTCCTCTGAAGCGCCGAAATGGCAATTTCAGAGCGAAATACAGCAGAACTTTGCACCCATCACTTCCCACAACTGCGTCCCCAATGTCTGCCATATTGTTCTTTTTTAAAAGCTGGCGCTAAATCCCGGTATTACTCACTATTCTGAAATCCTCTCGGAAGGTTTGCATTGCGCCATTTTTTTAGGCCTCTGCAGCGGCTTTCGAATAGCTGGCGCATGAACTTCCAATACGATTTTCTCAGCTTCATCTTTTTTGCTGACATGGCTAGCCTTACGGACGTTTTCGTTATGCTTTTATAAGGCAATTTCGATTAATCTTATACTGCTGATTCTGGAAGAATGAAACTATGGAGCTATGCTGTTTTTTATGGCTGAGTCAAACATATCAAGTTTCATGAACAGTAATGTCACCTAATTATATTTCATAATTATGGTGCTTCGACACAACTCGAAATTTTTATATAATGATGTACCTCAATGACAATATAGATAGCATAGCTCCACATGGCCAATCTTTGGCTACAGCTCCATTTTAGTTGGAACCAAAAAATATTGAGGGAAAGTGTCTTAACGACCCGTAAGAAATTGCCCAATTAGGCTTCAATTGTTTTCTTATAAATGGGAACCAGTTAAGATAAACTGGAACTAATTATGGCTTTTAAAACAGCGGGAAGAAAGGCATATACCAAGTGTTTCAGGGAAGCTCATCACTAATTTTTAAAAGTGGGGTCTTTGAGGTTAAGAGAAGCTTTTCGCAGCATAGTAGTGCCAGTGTTGGTGGGCATAAAAAGAAACAGGTAAATCATGTTAACTAGTTAAGTAATTAACTAAATTCTAATCGTTAACTTTTTAACTATTATGGATAGGCACTGCTTGCAATTAGAGATTGTGGCCTGCCATTAGTAATAGCCATGTCAGTTTTTAGAATTTTGAAATCATGATTACCCTCGTTGCTGTGGCTTAACAAATTTGGGTCATTTATCATACCATTCGAAAACCGGGCATCTGTGGGAGGGCACGAAGCGACGTCAACCAAATCACATCACTCTGTGACGTATGTATCACGTGACAATCTCTGCTGCGCCCATGCTACGATGCCCCTGCTCCTTGCCACTTCACTGCTCCAGCACAGGTGGGGCAGAGAATGTCGTGGTACATGTATCACGGAGTGTCACGGTTTCATTTATGTCGCTTTGCACTCCCCGTAGGCATACGGTTTTCGAATGGCGCCAGAAATGGCCCAAATTAGTTGAAACGCAACGGTGAGGGTAATCGCATTTTCAAAATTCTAAAAACTGATGTTACTATTACTAACGGCAGGCAACATATCTCTCAGTGCAAGCGGGCACCTATCGGAAATAGTTGAAAATTAACTATTAGAATTTGGTTTTTTACTTTACTAGTTAACATGACACCTGTTTTTTGACGTCCGCCAACACTGACATTACTATGCTGCAAAAAAAGCGTCTCTTTACCTCAAAAACTATCTCTAAAAATTAGTGACGAGCTTTCCTGAAACGCCTGGTATATACACTTAATTCATGGAGATATCTCCAATGTAAAAATTTTCATCTTAAGACCCTCGTCTCCTCTTAAGTTACAGCTATTCATTTTTGAAAAACATTTCAATCAGATTGTTGTTTCATTCAAGTGCACTGAAACTGAATACTTTTCTTAACTGTGATTTTTTTTTATCATTTTTAAGTTTTACTCACCGCTGAGAGATCGTTCGAAATACCTATAAGCATGACATCACCACTTTCTTACTACGGACTTCCTATTGCTCAACTTGATCTTCACTGATCTTCACTTCAGCATGGCACAGTTCAGTGCCTATGGTGGTGTTATCTCTCAGTCAAAGCTGAGATCTGGGCTAGTTGGTTGTGATTCATAATAAACGTAAGACTAGCGCTTAAGACGTGGACATAGAAAATAATCAGACAGGACGAGCGCTAAACATCAACTCAATTTGATGTTTAGCGCTCGTCCTGTTTCTTTTCTGTGTCCACGTCTTAAGTGGTAGTCTTATGTTTATTTTGTTATTTCTCAGCATCACCACAGTGATCTTTGACACCTTGTCAGTTTATCTTTATTGTAAACTGGTGGCCAAACATGTTTGATCACATGAAAATTGCACTGCTGAAAAGGCTAAAACAGTGGGCACAGATGGTGCCACAGATCATGCACAGAGCAGTAGCAGAGGTAGCATGACAATTCAGACAGGCTGAAGGAGCCTTTGTGATCATTAAAATGTACTGCTGTCTCTGAAGTGCGCATGATTTTTGACATGCATGGACAAAGACTACTGTGCCTGTGCATTGTTTTTAAGTGGTGCCACTGATGGCCTCAAAAGCTAAAAGATGTCTCATGGAACAAGTTCACAGCTTTGTAATCAGTTTTAAACATTTCAGTGTACATCAATATTTGGCGAGTGTTCTTTTGAATTATTGTTTATCTAACGTGTTTTGGGGAATTATCCAATTATAATAGGGTTCTGACAAATTAATAATGTCTTTTAACGTGAGCCGCCATGGTGGCTCGGTGGTTATGGTGCTTAGCTGCTGACCCGAAAGACACAAATTCGATCCCGGCCGCGGCAGTCGAATTTCGATGGAGGCATAATCCTAGAGGCCCATGTACTGTGCGATGTCAGTGCACGTTTAAGAACCCCAGGTGGTCGAAATTTTGGGAGCGCTTCACTATGACGTCCCTCATAGCCTGAGTCGCTTTGGGACATTAAACCCTCGTAAAACCAAAATCTTTTCAATGCCTTCCTGAGCGCAGCCAACCTATCTGTACTCAGTTTGTAGAGTGACTGCCCTAGTCTAGTCGATCTGGTTTCTATCCTTGGACATGGAGTAATTTTTCTTCCGCAAATACTAGTTTGTTACACAGCTTGCAATGTAGGGGCTCCTCGGTTATGGATGTTATAGTTTTTTTCTGGTAATAAAGCAGTTTGTGTTCTAACAGTAATGAAGGATTTTCAACGGGAAATGCATGTCATTTTTTACTTGCTTTGCTTTTTGTTATTGCAAGGTTGTGCCATTCCTGTGTGTTTGCACAGAGTGGAAAACTACTTGGTAATAGGAGTGAGGTCATCTAAAAATAGATTTTGGAAGCAGTCGTCAGGCTGCTTGTTTTATACTGCCAAAATATTGACAGTGTGCTTATAAAAGCCATCTTTCATCATCTCTTGCAGGCCCTTCTGAGGCCTGGTCGATTTGACCGCCATATCCTGATTGACTTGCCTACTCTGGCTGAACGAAAAGAAATCTTTGAGCAGCACTTGAAAGTAATTAACCTGGACAACCCTCCTTCACACTACTCCCAACGGCTTGCTCAGCTCACTCCGGGGTTCAGTGGCAAGTCTTCATTTTCTCTTTGCTTTGCATAATACTACAAGTGTGCTGGATATGATTTTTTTTCTCTCTGTATTGTCCCAAGTAGGGGCAGACATTGCCAACGTATGCAACGAAGCTGCACTGCATGCTGCACGGAACAAAGAAAAAGTCGTCTCATCAGGAAACCTGGAGTATGCTGTGGAGAGAGTTGTTGGAGGTAAATGGTTTGAAATTATAGTGCTATGTCCTCTTAACGTACCCTTCACAATGGTGCACAGAGTTGAACGGCTGTGCATGGGTTGCTTTATTTACCTTTCATTAGAGAGACTTGTCTCCAAAGGGACTAACAACTGACCAAAACGTGTTGTGAGGTCTTGATGGAAATGAAAAGGTGCCTCTTGTTGGCAGAATAGTGCATTGTAATACTAATGAAACAAGGATATTGTAATACTAATGAAACAAGGATTTGTTATTTTTATGTGGCATTCACATAAAGCAACCTGAACCAACTTTCTGCTCTGAAACTATGTTAATAATGTATGTGGTAGTACTGATACTGCATCTCAGTAAAATATGACTTAGAATAAGTTGTTTAGTGCAAAGCGTTTTTTTTTTCTTTGAAAGTATTCATTACGTATTATTATGGTTTACACTCATTAATGTGTCTTTCATTGTAAGAAAAAAAAGGAGGTTCAAAAAAATCTTCGAAATATATGAATGCTACAATTATCAAATGATCCCCAAAAAAAGCTAACAAGAGCTGCTTGCATCATGGCAGATTTATTTGTTGATAGACTGGACAATAGTTGCTTGGTTTTGAGATGAGAACGGTGTAACAGTGGCTATTTTTCACTTTTACATCAATGCTTTATTGCGTGTATACGGTCAGGAGTGTCAAAGCAGAACAGCTCCAGAGTGGTAAGGGCCTCCTCGGCATCCCTCATGGTGTGAGGTGGTAGCGGTGGAACTCCATCACTACTGCGTCACACCCCTCACAAGCGGCAGCGTTGCGTGTCAGGAGGCTTCACTGCGCTAACATGAATGGCACAAGACGAGTGTGCAGTTCAGCGCACTTCAAGGATGAAAGAGCCACGCTGACAGAATTGCTCAATGGCTCCGAAAGAGCAATAATAAAAAAGGAGATAAAAAAGACCAGCAAGGTGCCAATCAGTGCCTGAAACGGCATGCAGCTGGGATCAGTTGCCTGTTCAGAAGAATAGACTGGTGGGCAAGTTCGTTCATGACTAGATGAAAACAAAGCACACTAAACGGACACAGGAGGAAGAAAGAAACACACAGTAATGCAGCGCTACTCCAACTGAGGTTTTACTGCACGATCTCGACTAATATAGCAATGCGTGCCTGTGAGCGACCAGGGAAATAATAGAAGCTTTCCCACTCAAAAAGCAGGGGAAATTTGTGTTAGTACCTCCTCGATGTCATTGATTAAAAAAGAACTTGCATAACTTACTGAGCATGCGCCATGGCATTGGCAACATATTATTAACAAGCCATGCATGTTTTCTTCTGCTGATTTGCACCTTGTTCTTCATTTGCACCTTGCTATATTAGTCGAGGTCGTGCAGTAAAACCTCAGTTGCAGTAGCGCCATGTCAGTGTGTTTCTTCCTTCGTCCTGTGTCTATTTCATGCGATTGGTTTTCAAATACTCGATTGGCTCACTGATGCGGGCTGACGTGTAGCTCTAAAAAGCGAAACTGAAACTATGCTGACTGCTCTTGAACACGGGGCCATCTGCTCGTCGTCATGCCTGCCGTTGCGCGTCAGTGGTGCGCGAGCGACTCTAGAATGGAATTCAGGCTTGAGTAGGACTGTTTGGACAATTGCTTGCCGCACCGGTCATACCAGAATACGGCCTCCCATTGGCATCCCATTCAAATTAACTGGTGCAAGACTCATAGCATCCGAATTAGCAAGTGTCCGACATCTAAGGCTTACATGGACACTGGGCAGGACTGCGCCGGCAGTTCGAATTATCCGGATTTTCCAATTAACAAGGGTCAAATTAACAAGCTTTCACTGATGAAATGCTTTTAATTGTTTTTATTAGATAGCCCCACAATATTAAGCATCTTTTGGCCAAAGCTATAACCGTGGTCCACGAAAACTGTTGTTAGCAAGGGACATATGCCAGTGTACCATAACGATGCATGTAGAAATGCGAGTGGACGGTACAGTACATTAAGACATTCAAATTAAGGACTGCCTTCTAGAGCCATATTACTTCTTGGCCCCTTAATTTTGCCAGCATTGAAATGGACCCCTTTTCATAAATATGATGTTGGCTTCACCTCAATGCTGCATGCACTACTATAGCGGGGTGCAACTGAAGTCTGCAGTAAAGCTCCATCACATTAAGGATTGCTGAACAGAATTCCTCTGTGACAAAAATTTCTTGTTACCTAAACGAGAAGCTAATCACAAGGAGAAAATTATAACCTCAAGACTTTTGATGCCTCTGGCCTGTTTGATACAGTCAAACATAAAAAGCTGTTTTTTTTTTCTCTGTTGTGATTGGCTAGCAGAGTAATACAAGACACTATGGGCCATGGCCCACTGTTACCAACTACTTTTTTTTTTTTTAAGTTGTGTCCACTATAATTTCGGAACAGCAAGCTTTTAATACTGATTGTTATGGCCATATTTTGTGTTTATATGTAGCAGATTATGTCAGCATGGTTTCGATGACAACATCGCGTGCCCCTGTGAAGCAGTATCGTCCAAATTAAGTACTTTATACTTGTTTTGCTTATGACCAGTGACACGCCATGATTAGGGAAATGTGCAGTGTGAGGAAGCCAAGCTAATAATTATGAAAGGGGTCTCTTGCTTGCTCATCATGGTTTCAAGCATCAGGATACGTAAAAGCAAGTGCATCCTCTGACAAAAAAAGTTTTTGGTAAAATTTTTTTTGGCATTTCTAATTAAACTGTTGCAGAATTGGGTTTCTTGGACACTATGCTTTCCTGATTTATACACTGGTCATTTTGAGCCACAGATAGAAGAAAAAATAACTTTCTTTCTTCTGGAGTAGCAGTGCTAACCTTAACATAATGGTGGAACTAATTGAATTGAAATATATCGAAAAGAAAACTGTATTTCCAGATATTTCTTTGATCCAAAGGATATTCAGGCTTATTTCTCCAAAGGTTTGCACTTGTTGTACGGAGACACTCATTTTCGCGAGAATTTGAGTGTTTCTTTGATATGGCAACAGAAATTTCCTACTGTGTAAAAGATGTACCCTTTATGTAGTTGCTGTTTTCAATGTAAAAAAGCCTTGTATGAAATGTGACTTGTTTCTCTGGCATTGCTTTCTAGGAACGGAGAAAAGGAGCCAGGTTATGTCATTGACTGAAAAAGAAGTGGTTGCTTTCCACGAGTGTGGTCACGCTCTCGTTGGGTGGTTGCTGGAGCATACGGATGCCCTCATGAAGGTTGCCATGCAAATTACTGTTCTTTGGAGCTTCTCTCTCTTTTGCATGCATTTGTTAGTAATATTGTTAACTATAGAATTACACAAAAAACTTAAAACGGACACCTAAGGCTCTGCCTTACGGATATGACACGGTAGTGTTCATGGCTCCCTTCAGTGGCCTGGGGTCCTCTTTGCGCATCATTTCGCAGACACGTTCATTCTTTACTTTACAATTATAGATCGCGGGCAGTCCTCATGCCACTCCTGGCACAGTGGTGCAGCAGTTAAGTGATGTGCCACTGCCCAGGGAGGTGGCCGTCCCCAACACAGCCACTGGTGGGGCTTGTGAGACCCAGGTTTCCCTCTCCAAGCAACCTCTTGCAGCCAGTCATTATTTTAACTGCCACCTGCCACAGCAGCAGGTGGCACCATGGCATTTTTCGCTCACAATGTCAATAACACCGACGCCACCAAATTTTCTGCAGAACGGGTGCCTTAACGCTAATATTGAACACAGGATTACAGTATTGAACGCATATATCAAACTTAATTAAGCTGTTCGGTGGCTTAAGTAATCTTTAAAATGTTGCAAAAGTTTGGCTGTACTGAAAAAGAGTACTTATTTTGTAATGGCGAAAAGGTAACATGGATATAGAACAGTTACATTACAGGTCAGGAATGCTGTAACTCGTGTTTCTCTCATCCTTTTCTTTAGCGTATCAGGTAATGGGTACACGCTTATTCCACCTTTTTAACACACTTGTCACATTTGTGTTACATTGCTGCAGGTGAAAGCACTTGATGCCTATATATTGATGTCAATATTCACAGCTTCAGTGGTCCATCAAAATGAAGCCTTCAACCGCCAGTGCCTTATCTGTTCTAACAAGCACCCGATTCTTCTGGTGAAAAAAATTGTGCATGGCGTAAAAATTTAAATTGTTACTGGCTTTATTTACTTTGTGCCGTTTTCTTTGCTTTTATTTGTTTTGTTATTTTTGTCCTCTGCAATAATTCCATTAGGATTGGTAGTATACTGAAGGAAAGGCAACATTCTCATGGCTGCTACTTGATATGTCAACCTAATGTTTATGCTGTTTCTAAGCTCCTTTTAAAAAGAATAACTATTGAATTTCTTTTTATATTCAGCTTGAAGTTCTGTCTGGCAATTTTCCCATGCTATTATTGCCAGTTGCAACAAATCTTCAACTTCAAAAACATTCAAACAGGTTCATTATTTGTTTGTAAATGAAGAAATAATCACTGTTGGCCTCTCCCTAGTGAACTACATACCCCCATTCCACTTTGAGTGCATCTAGCCTGACAAGTGATAGCTGATAGCTTTCAATCTAATATAAAGCTTATGTATCCAGGTAACATTAAGGGCGTTTTAAGTGATAGCATTAGGAGGGCCATCAGAGCAAAAACTGTCTGCCAAGTTCGATGTCGGCATCTGTGTGAAGCCTCCACCTGTATAGGTGGTGTCTATGGGGTTTGTCTCTCTCCACCTGCCACCTGCCAACCCCCCCCCCCCCCCCCTCCTCCTGCCACTCCCCTTGTCTACTTGTAGGGGAGAGGAGGGAGACGCTGGGCAAAGAATGACTCAGCAAAAATGAAATTGCTTAGAAGAAAATGACTAAAAGCAGGCCTACGTGCAGAATACACTGCATCTCAATGAACTACCTGTGCAAAAATGAAGCTTGTGGGAGCTGTTCGTTTACGCATTGCTCGGGAAGAGCAGCCTGGGTCTCACAAGCCCCACCGGCGGCTTTTTTTGAAACAGCCACCTGCCAGTGCAGTGGTACATCACTTAACCGCTGCACAGCTTCGCCGGTAGCGGTATGAGAACTCGCAGCAATCTATGAATGTATCGGGGAGTGAAAAACAATGAGTTCGGAATTGGAATAGATTCAGAACTGGAATAGAATGGCGAGTGGAAGAAGCATGCTGTTGCATTTCCTCCTCATGGATCACCCCAAATTTTTTTGTGATGTGGAGTGTCATGAGCTCTGATCAATTTTAATTTTGTTGTTGGTTTTTGTGCAGGTATCCATTGTACCAAGGACATCAAATGCCTTGGGATTCGCACAGTACTTGCCCACTGACCAGAAGCTCTATTCGTATGAGCAGGTAACTGCTTTTGAAAAACTTCATGGGGGATTCATACTTCTGGTGGCTGAGTAACGGTTCTTCTGAGATGCCTTTCCGTTTCTTGTTGGATATTTTGAATATTTAATTCCTGTCTTCTAAGCACTATTTGTAAACCTGGTATAGTAGAATAATTGAACACACCAAAAAACTTGCCATTTCACTTCCAGTTGTTCCAGAAAATGTGCATGGCTCTGGGAGGAAGGGTTGCAGAGTCGCTCACATTCAACCGCATCAGCACAGGTATGGTAGTGCTTCTGATCTTTAATATAGGCACATTGTTGCATGTTGTGTTAAATAGAGCAGTGTTTATTTATTTCATTGCCATTGCAAGTTATCAAAGATCAAAACTTCTTGTTCTTTTGTTTGGCTATATGAAACCTTTACCTTGTTTTATTGCACAGCTTAAGAAATTTCCTTTGGGTTTTTGCATGACTGTGCTGGTTGATGTGTGTCTGAAGGCTACAGCAGCAGGAACTTATCACATTTGAAAGATGAAAGATGATATATCCACATTTTGCCCAGACCTCTCTGAAATAAGTGCCGAGGTTTAAGCATTGGCTTGTTAACTCACAGTAGTGTGCAATGTGCAGTCAGCTCTTGCTAGCTGTTCATGAATGCTGCAGGCAGCCAGACCAAGGTGAAAGAAGATACAGACACCATGTTTACAGCTGATTGTTGTC
>JARKHS020004957.1:0-17649 GCA_030143305.2 Amblyomma americanum
TTTACATTCATAGACACCTGGAAGTCCTCATACCCCTCCTGGTGCAGTGGTGCAGCGGTTAAACGATGCGCCACTGCCCTGCGATGGCAGGTGCTGCCCCCGGTGGGCCTCGTGCGACCCAGGTTGCTCTTCCCGAGCGAGCAATCGCTAATGTAACTGCCACCTGCCACGGTGGGCAGTTTGATCACTATCCGGTGGGCAGGTTGTGATGACGCTGCAAGGGTCACGTCATCTGCCACCTGCCGACTAGGTTGCTCCCTGGGCACCAGCTGCTAGAGTCATACTCGTGATATCTGGCTGGCAACGCCGACGCCGAAAACTCTAATAGCGGATTTTCGAGACAGCGAACCTGTAATGCTATTGCGTTGACAATAATCACAAAAGTAAAGAGATGATCGCAGGGCTGCCGTATCTATCGTCGCGGCCGCGTATTAGAAGTCATGAATGGGGCATTTCTCAATGGTGCCAAATTCAAGACAGAGCGAATTTGTCGTCAGCGGCGTGGCAGTCGCTCTCGCCTCTTTTGCATTAAAAAAAATTACAACCATCATACGCTTATATACACCGAAGGCACGGTTGCATACGCTATCTCCGCGTGCGCTGATGTTATTCAATCAAGAGCTATTATCAACTAATTATATCTCACATTTATTCAGGAGCTGCGAAAATCCGCATATCTTCTCAGCAATCTCCACTTCTCCGAAGCAGCCATTGCCCATCTATTGCGACCCGAAATTAGCCTTTGAAAGGCTCCTGTGAATGCTGTAGCGCGCATTCTAGAACAATTGCAACAGACACAAATAGCAATCTTAGTGCTTACAATGCCACTGTGTCATCGGCGTAAAAATCGCTTTGAAGGAGGTGCTTGGTCATATAGCGGAGTAGACCACTGAGCGCCTATTCACATTCAAGAACTGACAGTGCAATAAAGATTAGTATTTCAAAATACACATTTTAATCATTCAAACAGAAAGTGCGAAATATTATAGCCGCCCAGGCGGTTTCTATGAATTCTTCGTTATAGCTTTAACCTCCATATGAGCCCTACTAACGCGAGGCACTGTTCTACACTGATGGCGGCTTTTATTATCTTTCAAGAAAAATTGTTCGTTTTGCACAGTGATCGCGATCCACCTATTTATACCCAGGTCCGTGGGTGGTAAATAGTAGTAGTTATAATTCTCTTTCCTATTTTCCTTCCTTTCATCCCTTCTCTCAGGGCGCAGTTCAGGCGTCCACCCAGTGTGCGGCACCGCACCCTTTCTGTCATTGTAATGTCATACGCCTTGAACGTAACGGCTGGCACCACTTCTTAGAACGTTCGGGGAAGCGCAGTGGTCATCGGTCGTCTTTACTACAATCCCGGATATACCTAAGCCATTCTTTATCACACTGGGGACATCGAGACGACCGAACTTGATATGGCAAAGGCTGCAGTTCGTCATAATCATTCAGCGCATGCGTCATCCCAAAAGACTCTGAGTGCACTGCGGGGCTTTGGCGAATCAACCTCGCTGATCGAACGGCTTTGAGTGAAAGACGTGGCACCAAGCGCGCACATCTGCCTTCGAAGAACGGCGCATACCTGTTTGTAAGAGGTGTCCTCGCTTTCATTCAATTTTTCTGTTCCTTCGTTCCGGGACACTTCCGTCCAGTGAATGATAGGAAAAGTGCACTCCCTCCTCCTTCCTTAGTTTTTATGCACTCATTTCTGTGGGTTTGTAACAGAAGATGTAGTAAACAAATGCAAGTTGTGACATGTGTACTGCGTGTAACTAACTCTACCAAACACAACATGGCAAGCATGACTTCAAACTATCTTTCCTACCCCGTGCACGTGTCGACGGATAAGACGTGATAGTTTTACATGTGTCTTCTGCTACATAATACTGTGCTTCATGAAGCGGAAATTAATTTTTGCAATAAAAACGAGAAAGGCAGCATTCCTTCTTACTGCTAAGTGGCGCCCAAAGCTAAACTGCCATGATCTGTTGACGGAGTTTGCCTTCAGAACAGCTTCAGACCTTAGAACATCTCATTTGGCTCTTGGACCTATCATAAGACTCTTCTCTAGACAAAAGAGTATGTCTAACGCTTTAGTTTTTACCCAGTAAAGAAATTATGGACGTAGCAAATTACAATGCAATCAGAAAAATCGAGACCGGTGTGAATTAGTGGATGATCATAATTATCCTAAAAAAATTAAAAGGTTTTATTTGCGCAATCATTCGTAAAGTTTGCAGGACCGGAAATAGTTATATGCCAAACGGTATACTTCTAAGCTCACAAAAAAATGTTGGTGTGTAAGACAAACATGCATGCTGTAGATCATATATAATTTCTCTTGGACCATATCTAAAATTTTTCAGTTCCTACTACGCAACTTTAGTCAATGACGTAGGCTTATTGAAGTGTCGCCATCATTTACCGAGTAAATCTCCAGCCGTAAAGATTGTGTAGCCTTTAAGTTATTCTTAGCGAGGCTCGTACAGCATGGATACGAATAAAACTAACTTGAAAGTAATATCGCGTGAACAGATGCTACATGTGAAATTTTGTTCCAAGCATGCCATTCACTGCTACTTCAGCTTCAGCTTCGTCCAAAAAACCGCACCCATTGTGGTTTTGTGAACTAGAAATTATCACATCAAATTGAAGTGCGAGTCCGGAAAATGAATTGTCATGTTTTGATGTCTTTATTTATTTCGGCACGTCGTACAGATTAAAATAAACGCCGACTTTTTGTACAGCTATGAGAATGATAGATTGAAAACACAGCTCAAGGGAAGCAAATTCGCAACCTAAAAATTATGGCACAGACGCGGCGACAACTTGGAGTGTATGAATCTAAATCTGGCTGCTATGATGTAGTCGTAACATAACCTTATTTTATAACCGTTCCTTCTCGTCCATGAGAAAAAAAAAACGTCAAAAATCTTAGTAATAAAAGAGACTCAGAGGTTCACCAGAAAAACGCACCGTAAACTAAGCCGAGTCTACGCCGCCTCGAGAGGGCATTTTCGATTAAGTTGGTACTATATAACACGGCCTCGGCTGGAGACTGTAGAGGTTATGCATTGAAATATAAATCTTAAGCGGTTGCCGAACAAGTAAGTGAGCTCTGAAAGTCTCTCCACAGCACAAGGAGTTAGAGTTTGTGTTCGTAGTTTGTCAGAATGGTCATCGTACTCCTTTTATGTGTGTTGGCGCTCTACGGCGCACTGATAACGTTGATTTATGCACTTTGCCAGTGTCAGGTCCGTTTAAGATTAGCACAACTGAGAAGCTTGTGAAATCATGCTGCTGCTTGTGTAGAACCCTACGAAAGTTCAGTTTTACGAAAGGACCACCATCGCCAGTTGTACAGCATACATCATAGTGCATCCAGTCGAAAATAATTTTTAAGAACTCTCGATAGTTTTGTAATGCTTACTTTAAATATTTACCTCTGGTTTTTCGCCCCTGGTACATGGTCTTACATGCTTCTTCGCCTCATGGGGAGGGCTACCCCGCAATTGACCTCTATACTCTGGTAAGATTGATCGCGGAGTTTTTTAATCACGCCATACTCTTGTGGTATTTAGGCAATTTTCATGCTGTGCGCGCTTTATCTAAAACGCTCTAAGCCTTGTTGAAAAAATAAATGGAGAGCGAGCGCAGTCTTGCAGACACACCCTGACAGCCGCTAAGTGTATGAGTTGTTTCTCCCGCTGCTGGGTTCCTTTCCTTTATTAAAGGGTGAATTAGCTCGATACCGAGTTCTGTTTCCGATGCCCTGGTCCACATTCCTTCCTGCTTTCTATCACAGCTACGTGGGAACACAGACTTTTGTTAGGTTGGGGCAACCTAAAAAGAATGAAAAATAATAAGACAGGCACAGTGATGAGGAACAATGTTGTATTATCATATATTTGGCCACTAAGTTCTGGGCCACAACTTGGCCACAATTTGCGGGGTCGCAGAACTCTGCATTACACTTATGCAGGGCGTTTGAAGTAACTTGATCCAAGGCTGAAAGAAAAAGTTAGTAGGGCACTTAAGTTCCGGGTAAAGGGTATGACGCGACAGCGTTAATGTCTTTTTGCAACTTTATTTCTTAGTTATTACCGTTTTCTTATTACACACACTCATTAGCATATATGAGTGGGCGTATTAGACTAAGTGATAAACCACAAGATGCAGGTCTCCCCTTAACCAAGCCAATAAGTGCACTGGAGAAAGTGTGATTAACTTCAGCCAGTTTTCTGTAAACCGGCTTACCTTTAGTTTTCATCCAATCTTTATTTGGTTTGCGAAATAAAGGCAATAAAAAATAAGAGAACGTGCCTTCGAGACTTGGGGTCAGCGTGTCCGATTCGTAACCCAAGGGTCTAGGTTTCCCCAATTTCCAAATTTTCTCAATTTTCTTTAAGCGCAAATAATTTACCTCCTTATTTGTGCCAATAATCTTTCAGTAAGGCTAGGACCTCACAGTAACAATTTAAGACAGTTTTTATTCATTTATATGCCACCGATCAACGTCTGACGTCACAAAGCCATCGACCAATCCTGAATTAGTGTGACAACGCGCGCGGCTTTTCCTCCGTACATCCGCGACGAATCTGTCGCGTTAATAGAGATACACCGCAGCTGAGTCGTCGTCACATAACATCATCTAACCATAATGTCACCATCACGTGACCAGTCACGCGATACTGCATGCCCGAGATGTCACCATTACGTCAGCGGTCACTTGGCGTCACGTTACTTCATGTGACCGGGAAGTCAGCGGCGCGTTCTCTGCCAAGTGACATCATGTGGCGATGACTTCAGCGACGCGTTCCCGCCAAAGCACGTCACGTGGAGGTGACATCATATATTAGTGTGGGCAGAGAAGAAGAAAGAGAAATAATGTTGCCCAGCCCGCACCGCCTAAGGCACAACGGGCTTGAGCTCAGCGAGAATGTGTTGCAGTTTAACACGAGATGTATTTTCTAGTGCTCTCGTGCAGTGGCCAGAGAAGCTGATATCTGTTCGCACCGCCGCGTGTTCTAATCCTAGTCACGGCAATATTTATTTACTTATCGCTTGCCCAAGATCACCCTCAAGGTCAAGCGTCACATAAACCGATGAGCCGGTTTGACCGCGTAAAGTAGTGCTTTCTCACTAAATTATGTGACCGAGAGCACGTTGTTGTTCGGGACATAAAATTGCCCATTGCAGCTGATTACTTTCATAAACAATTTCGAAAAGGCAGCTTGCACTAAGCAAATGCTCTCCTTGTTAAGAATTTTTTTATTACGACAACTACGTCGCGTGAATTATCATAATGTCAGCAGAACAACGTCTTTGCTGCACCGGCGTGCCTTTGTATATATAGATTACGAAAACAATCAGCACCAGAGCGGCGATTTGAAACGCCAAACAAGCTTAGAACCGAATGTTGTTAGCATGAATGGCCACATTCCGTGAGCGACTGTGTTTTGTCTTACCGCTGCTAAGACGTACTTTTAGATGCAATCTAATGACGGGGGCAACACAAACTATATTGCGTTAGAATCGCCATCAGCTAACTGAAAACGCTGCTGTCTAAAAGTACATGACACCCGCTAGTTTTTTAGCGCTGCCTTAAAGGGGCCATGACATGGTCCTTCTTCATAATACAGTTTTGTGCTCCAGTAACTAATGCAAGAGCTTATGATTCAGTTTACGAAATTTGGCTGCCCTGGACGCACTCTATATTTCAAAAAATGCGATCGAATTTGAGAACGGGAAACTGCTCCCACCGGCACCGACCGCCATATTAAATGTTATCGTGACGCCACCAGGGCATACACGGAGCATTCCATTCCAAAAACTTTTATTTCCATCAGAAATGGAGACACCCTACTCCCTATTTCTGGCACGCAGGACTAGGGGCAGGGGCCGGAGCCTCCACGACTAGATGCAGGCAAAGAGTTGCTGGCTCTTCGCGGCCTCTACCGCCAGATGGATGGCTTTCCTCTGCATGGCGGGGTCCGCGCTTTGCAGAAGGGTCTCCCAGGTTTCTCTACTATTTATTCCTTCATTGACCCCTGGGGAGTGTGTGCATTGCCAGATTATGTGGTCGAGGGTCCCCCTCTCCCCGCATTCCTTACATTTATCGTCTATGTCTTCGTCTTTCAGGACGTGTGATGCCCATATCGGATTTATGTAGTTTCCTGCCTGTAATCTGCGCCAAGTTGTTGCCTCTCTGTTTCCGAGCTCTTTGTCCGGTGGAGGGACAGTTCTTCGTGCAATCTGTAGTTTTCTATTATCATCGTGTATGTCTGTAGTCTCTCGTCAAGCTCCTTGCAATCGGGCGGCTCTGCTCTTGCCCGGAGGTAGAGATCTCGGGTTAAGAGGTGCGCCGCCTCGTTGCGTGGAACTCACGTGTGAGCTGGTGCCCATATGAGGCTAATTTTCCTATCAATTTTCCTTCCAACTAGTATTCGCACCACTTCTGGTGCTACTCTGCCCCTTCCGTAATTTTAGATGGCTGTTTTGCTGTCGCTTATTATGTAACTTGCCTAGGTGCCTACGCAAGCAAGCGCTATTGCTTCTTCTTCCGCTACCTCTGGATTGCGGCTGCGTATTGTTGCTGCCGAGATTGCTTTACCTTGGCCATCTACTACCGAGGCTACTGCTGCTCCCAGTTTTCCGCTCGCCGCTTCTGTGTATGCCACTGTCTCGCTGTTTACTTCGCTGAACCGTTCGACTAGTGCTTCAGCTCTTTTTTCCCTCCTTTCCTTATTGAAGGTGGGATGCATGTTCTTGGGAAGCGGGTCAATCATCAGCTGTTCCCTGATTTTTATTGCAATACCCTGTTTCTTTTGCATGCCTCTGTTCGTCTGCAGTCCCACCATGCTTAGAATGGCCCTGCCTCTGTATGTTTGGCTGAGTCTTTCCTGCTGGGCGGTCCTTACTGCTTCGGCTGTTTCTTTCCATGTATTATGGATTCCCATTGCTAGGAGTCTTTCAGTTGAGGTGCTTATGGGTATTCCGAGTGCTCGTTTGTAGCATCTCCTGATTATTGAGTCCAATTTATCTCTTTCTAAGGCCCGGATGTTTGGATATGGTGTAGCGTAGCTGAGTCGGCTGATGACGTACGCTTGTACCAGCTTAACTAGGCTCCTTTCCTTTAGCCCTCTTCCCTTGAGGGCTATTCTTCTGAATATCCCAGTTATCTGTGCTGCGTAGCCCTCCGATTTCTTTATGGTTTCGTCGTTGTATCCGTTACTTTGAATGAAAAGGCCTAATATTCTTATTTTGTCTACTTTGGGTACTGGTGTGTTTCCGACCATGATTTTGAGATCGCTGTCTTTTTTCAGCCTTAATGATTTGGGGTTGTAAATTAAGAGTTCTGATTTTTCTGGAGAGCAGGCAAGCCCCCTGGCTGCTACGTACTCTACCACTGTATCTGCAGCCGTTTGCAGCTTGTTCTCTATTTCTGCGTCGCTACCTTTGTTTATCCAGACGTTTATGTCGTCAGCATACATGCTGAAATTTAGGTTTTTTATTCTCCCATGTTTAGCTGGGAGACCCCTCATTGCCAGATTGAAGAGGAGTGGGGAGAGTACCGATCCTTGTGGTGTACCTCTGTTTCCCAGCTCTATTTCTTCCGATTCCAAATCTTGGTATCTTATCTTTGCCGTCCTGTCTGTCAGGAAGTTCTTTATATAATTGTAGGTTCTGCCTCCTACACCTATTTCCTAAAGTTCTGTCAGGATTGCCTCGTGTTTGATATTGTCAAAAGCTTTCTTGAGGTCTAGACCTAGGATTGCTTTTATATTTCTCGATCGCGAGTCTATGATGTCGTGCTGGAGTCTCAACATCACATCCTGGGTGCTTAGGCCCGGCCGGAATCCGACCATCTCATTCGGCCATAGTTCATTATCTTCCATGAATCGTGTTAGCCTCGTTTGGATTACATGTTCCATTAGTTTCCCTACAAACGATGTGAGGAAAATCGGCCTGAGGTTCTCAAGCTTAGGGGGCTTGCCTGGCTTGGGGATTAGTATGATGCTAGCTTCTTTCCATTGTTTCGGAAGTTCACCCTTCTCCCATACCTGCTGTACATATTTTGTTATAGCTGTGATCAACTCATCGTATAGATTTCGCAGCATTTTGATTGTTATTCCATCTGGTCCTGGGGCCGATTTCGTTTTAAGCCTGATTATTTCCGCTCTCACTTCAGCCTCCGTTATGGCTGCGTCTAGCTCCTCATTTGGGGGTCCCCCATATTCTGGTAGGCTGGCGCGAGTCACGTTTCCTATGTATGTTTGCTTGATGTCTTCCATGAAGCTCTCGTCTGTTCCGTCGTATTTATGTCGCGTCTCGGCTAGTCTGATGTTTGTCTGCGACCTGGATTGGGTTGGGTCTAGTAAGTGTCTTAGAATGTTCCATGTTTTTTCTAGACTCATGCCTTTTTCCATGTCGTCGCATTTGCTGTACCAATTTTGTTCGCATAATTTTAGTGCGTATTTTTCGATTTCTCGATTTAATCTGGCTATTCTTCTTTTTAGATTCCGGTTCCATTTCTGTCTTTTGAGCCGGTTTTCTAGACTACCCTTTGCCTCCCACATGTGTAGTAGTTTGTTGTCTGCTATGAGTGGGGCGTCTTGGCCTTCTAGAGTTACCGTTGCTTCGGCGGCATGTCTTTTGAGTGTGTATGTCCACTCTCCTAGGTCCGTGATGGTTGCGGCTGAGGATTCCTCCCTCCGCTTTCTAAATTTGTCCCATTCTGTGACTTTTGGCTGTTTTAACCGTTTTTCTTTGACTCCCTGCCTTAGCGTAGTGGCAGTTATATAGTGGTCGCTGCCTAGGTCTTGTCCTGTATTTTCCCACGTTACTGTTCTGGTGTTTTTGGAGAGTGTTAGATCGGGTGTGGTGTCCGCGTTAACACTGTTTCCTTTTCTAGTTGGGTTTCCTGGGTCGGTGTGTAGTGAGAGGCTCAGTTCTTGTATATCCTCCCACAGCTGCCTACCCTTGCCGTCTTTCCTGTTTTATCCCCATTCCTTATGCAGCGCATTAAGGTCTCCTACGATGAAGAGGGGGTTCTTTCCCGCTGCTTTTAGAGCTTTTCGGAAGATGGCCCTGAACCTGATCTTTTTCTGTTTAGGGCTTGAGTAGATGTTTAGTAGAAAGAGACTGGGCTCTTCTTTCCTACCCGTAAGCATCTCCACTAAGGCTCCTTCTATGTCCCTGGATTGAACATCGTGTTCAATTGTTGCTATGTTTCTTTTTCACTAGGGTTGTTACCCCGCGATTTTTCCCCTTTATCACTGTGAAACGCCTGATATCCTGGGAGGGATGCTAATTTACCGGTCTCTTGCAGCGCTATTGCTAGCGGCTTCTCTACTAATGTGTCTATGTAGTTTTGCAGTAACGCTCACTTGCGTTGGAATCCTCGGCAGTTCCACTGCCAAATGATAGACTTATTTTGTGCGTTTCTGGCCATATTGAATTTGAGTAACAGTGTCCTCTAAGAGCAACGTCGTCTGCTCTCGTTGGTGCAATGTGTGCAGCGAGGATTCTTTCCCCTCTGTACCGCCGCGGGCGATCTAAGTAGCAGTCGTCCCCCCATATATGAGTGACTGGTGCCACAAAAGTGTTAAAGATAGTAACGCAATTATCCTTCGGTATAGGTATAGAGTCCGGCTACACAAGGCCGATGGGACGGCGGTCGGTTGGCTGGTCGGTATGCAAATGCCATCGCTAACGCACTGGTCTGTCAAGCTAGACCGACGACGACGCCAGCACGACCACCGACCCCGTATCGCAGTAGTGTAAAGAGTGAACTTAGTGGGAACTGGCAGAGTGTGGTGGATGACTAGTTGGTATGACAGTCTATAAAGTTAAGAATTTTAAAACTTACTGGACCTGATGTTAGCCACGGCCACATACGCGATGTGCGCGCACCAGCGAAGATGTGCTTTCAATCGATGCCTGCGCATAGAACCTATCGGCGAGGCAATTGAGCGACACGCTGCAGCAAACGCCGCACGACGGTGCCGCTCGCCGCCGTCGCCTGGGCTTGTGCGGCCGAGCGAAAGCTTCACGCCCGGTGAATAGACGGCCCGAAAAACTGCGCATGTGTACCTTATCCGTATCAAAAAAAACCGAAACAAGCGGCTGCATTTTATATCTTCACACTTTCTTACTAATCAGCGGGGAACTCCTCCCAGATGCTTGAATTTCGGCCGACGGTGGACCGCCGGCCCCTTTCGTGACGAGGCCTAGCGAGTACTCGGCATTCGTGTGCGCGATTTCGGCGACTGCGGAGAGCGAATTCGCAAGTTTTAGTGCCTGAAAATAGCTTTCGAGTGCAGCTTTGGCCACAGTGCCCTCAAAGCGACGACTGCCTACATCGCAGGGTGCGAGTACAATAAGGGGGAAGTGCGGATATGTGACCCGGTCTGCACAACATGTGCTGAAAGCAGCCGGCAGCAGCCGTTGGCGTCGACTGTGAACAACAAACCTTTGTTGTTTTCATTATTTCAAGTAATTTCCGAACGTATTTTTTGCTAAAGCGATTTAAAATCAAATACTGATGGCATAAGAGGAAGCAGATACAATTAGCGGGAAGCGCCGGCACTACGCGAAGCGTTTCCCAAGCAGGTGATATAGCATCAGCGGCGCTTATTGCAGTGTTCTCATAGTGTGTAAATGAGTAAAACTACAATTTGCGAGCAATACTACGTAATATTTAAGATAAGGAGAGCCCACCTTGCGTTTTATGCCAAGCAAACGAGCAGTGCTTTTTGCGCACAGCTATGTAAACAACCCCGGCGCGGGGCTGCAGTTGTCGTAACCGTCGCATTCCTAGGCCACAATGCGCACGCACAGTAAACGCTAAATGATGTACTATTATTGTCAAGCACTCATTTAGACATCGGCGGCAGTTCAATGGTGCGGGCAGTGAAAGCATTCGAGTCGCGTAGGGATTTGCGAGCGGCTTGGTTCCTGCAAAAGGGTTCTAGGAGCCGAAGGGAATGTATGTTCGACTTACAAGCGCGTACATGTAGCCGGGAAGTCGTCTCATGCGGCACTTATATGCTCCTTTCGTACTTCAAGGTTACTCTAGTGCCACCTTGTGATAATTTGAGTTTAATTATCGAGCCTATGAATAGCGGACAAGAAATTGGTAGCCAGCTACAAAACGCCGCTGCTTTCACGGCGCACATCGGCGAAGGCGGGCACGACACGTGCCGCTTTTCAGATACGGGAGCACTTGACTGCTCAAAAGAAAACCACACTCATAACATAAAAATAACATGCTTATGAGCGTAAATAATAAAGCAGGGGTCCATCGATTTCTGTTTCCTCAACAATCAGAAAAGGAGTGCCACGAGCAAGACCGCCTCCTTGACGATCAATCAGGTCGCGTACTAGGCTGACGGCATCCGAAAAGAAAACTCTGAAAATGCATTATATTTCGATAAGCTAAAAAAAAAGAAAACTTTTCGGGCGACCGCCGTCTACGGTGTGCATGCAAGCACCTCGACAGAGCGCAGCAGACGACGTGGGGCGGGTATGCCCCTCTGACGTCAGCGATCAGAAATTGCCAGACCAGCAAGAAGTTCGCATCAAAAGAAACGGAAAAAATTCGTTTTAAAGATATTTACCGCACAGAATCAACTGAAACTTGGGGAATTTTAATGTAACAAGTTGAGAATTAAATGCGATGAGCAGGGTACGCAGGGCCCCTTTGGGCACTAGTAAAAAAAAAATAAAAAAAAAGTCAACTGCGCTTTCTTTATAAAACGCAGCTCTTGAAGAGTACATGACACCCAGAAGTATTTGTGCACTGCCTTAAGATTTGTGCATTAGTCAACTGCGCTTCCTTTATTATGCATATTCGTATAGGAATCGGGTTTAACCTGATCTAAAAGAAATTCGCTTAGTGTGCAAAAAAATCGTGTGACATCCTGTTTTATCCGAAAACGCAAGTCTCTGAATAATATATTCGAATTGTTCCTAATATGAATTGAATTGATGTAGAGACGTCATTATCGGCTGCCCTTTACAGCAACGAACTCAGTCTCACCATCCGAGCACGCCTGTGGTGTGCCGTTCTCACGGCGGGCTGGTCTGATGTTTGATTACTAATTCTTGCGGTAAAGAAAGGCGGCCAAGCAACCCTGGAAAAAGTTAACGTGCCAGTTCCTAGCAACGAAATGGCCACACTTCAAGGCGTTTTACACAGATGGGGAGATCTTTCTGTGGATTTCACTAAGCTTCCCTCTGTGAACTTTATTACGACTTATTTTTGGGCGAGTTGGTGCATATCGATATTAGAAAACCTTTTGCGTGAGTCTGTTGTATTTCTAGTTGTCTGTGTCTGTTTGCGCAGAAGCGTTTTGCAGCGTCAGTTTCCTCTGTGAAGCTGCCAATAAATGTGACATTTTAGTATCACGTGGGAAAGGCTCCTGCAGCTATAGAGCAGGTACCGAACATCGGCTCGTCGTACTTGGAGATGATTATGGTGGAGTCTATTAAGGATATAACATTTGTCCAGCTTCGTTTTCTTTCAAAATATCAGCACAACCTGAAAGGAAGAATCTGGGTTCTTTTTTTCGTAGTTTAAACTATCTTTTGGAAGTGCGTCATTTTAACCCTTTATCGCAAGAATTTTTATTTTAGGTTGAAAAATTTCAGCGAGCTCTATTTGGGACAAAAGGATCCGTACCAACCATTCACCAAGAAAATTTAGGAAAATATTGTAACGTGTCACATATAATGCACCGTGCAGATGAGGGTACTTTTCTTGAAAATATGGAAAGGAGTTTAACAGCCATAGCTGGACAAGAATTACAATATTGACCCGCAGAATGCCAATTGCATGAAAGAAAAGTATTTTTTTAGAGATCCAGCCAGTACAGCTCCATGGAATGTATGACTTCAGTATAGCACTTGTGGTGCCTCTACAACTCTGGCAACTGTTGCAACGTGAAGTCAGTGCAGCACCTGGAAGCTGGTCACGAAGCAGTGTGCCGTTGATTGTTCAAGTGAAACCTAATCGTAGGGTTGTTGAAGGGTGGCGTATAGCGTATTTATTTACACTGGCAAAAAGGTAAAGAGTGTCTTTGTCTAAGCAGCCTCCAAAAGCTGGCCGCGGCGCCAATGGGCCCATGCGGTTGGATGCCTTGATAAGTGCTCGTATTTCAGAGTTTAATCATGCAGCTCACTTTCGTTCACCGCGTATCCCTGCTCACCGTTATCAAAGAATGATCGCCATCATCGTCACCAGCCTGATAGGCCCACTGTAGGACAAAGGCCTCTCCCATATCTCTCCAATTAACCCTGTCCTATGGATACGCAGAAAGAGATGATTTGTTATATTGTCGCACCATGATTTTATCAAGCAAATTTGTGATTTTCTTTGCCTTCGAAAGTTTTTGCTTTCGGCACGCAGCTACCATGCACGTTCCGTCGTTCTTTTAGTCAAATACAATTTCTTTTGCATCCCTTTGAATACTTCTTTGCATTTTATGAGCTGCTTTCTGGCATTTGTTACTTTTCTCCACTATGAAACACTGAGTATTGACATCGCAACGTTAACAAAAAAAAATAGTTTACTTTCATAATAAAAAGTAAAGCAGCACTTCTTTGTGCATGATTGTACAGGTCAAGGTTCATTGTATTGTGTGCGATATTTCAATCACACTACCACCTTCTATGATGTGCAATTGTGTCTTTTTTTCTTCTAGTATGTTCTTTATTCTACATTTACCGCTTTGATATGCTTTACTAAGTGCTACGTTCTATGCATTTACGGTGGCGCGTTTGATCTCTAATATATTCCTCTTTTTTTACTGCTGAATGTATTTTCGTTTCCATTGCTGATGGGTGCATGGAGCCCAGTCAAGCTCCAGTGTAGCAGCTTAGTCTCCGGCCACCTTTCTCGCCATGTAAAGTTGCGAAATAAAGTTGCCTCTATTGACTGATTGAAAAACAGATTCATTATTGATTTCATTTTTTTCCTTTATAAACAATTAGTTTCTTCCCATGTTTTTGTCAAGCAAACTTTTTTCCCTTCTACCAACAGTAAATCATATTTTATGTGTTCTTGGGTAAAGATTTAAGAGAGATGTGTGCGCCGCCGACATTTTATTTTGGTTGTTGCTGCCGTCACCGCTGTCTTTGTTGTCACCGTCGTTTCGGCACGCACCCAAACTGGCCATCAAAACACAGTGGAGTTTGTTTTCATTGAACATAATTGGTTGGTTTTTTTGGGGAAAGGAATGGCGCAGTATCTGTCTCATATATCGTTGGACACCTGAACCGCGCCGTAAGGGAAGGGAGAAGGAAAGGAGTGAAAGAAGAAAGGAAGCAGGAGGTGCCGTAGTGGAGGGCTCCGGAATAATTTCGACCACCTGGGGATCTTTAACGTGCACTGACATAGCACAGCACACGGGCGCCTTAGCGTTTTTCCTCCATAAAAACGCAGCCGCCGCGGTCGGGTTCGAACCCGGGAACTCCGGATCAGTAGTCGAGCGCCCTAACCACTGAGCCACCGCGGCGGGGCCCATCATTGAACACGCTGAACTTGTTTTCTTCATTACGTTCGGCTTTGCCTCCCTATGCTCGCCAATTCTCCTTTTATTCTATGTTTACTTCCCCTCTGCTTGCTTCTGACTACGTTCTTGTGTTGTGGAGTTGTTTCCTTCGCACCTACTTGCCTTTCCTGCTTATTGGTGTGCGATATCATTCCTACCACCTAAGTCTTAGCAGCACTAACTGCACCCTCTGCTTTCGCTCTCGGCGACAAGGGGGTTAGGCACAACAGCACGAACTCTGGGATGAATGGTCGGCATCTGCGTAACTTCGCAGATTAAAGCACCACTGATACACAAAGCAGCTCCGAATATTGCTTTTCAGCATATATATATATATATATATATATATATATATATATATATATATATATATATATATATATATATATATATATATATATATATATATATATATATATATATATATATATATATATATATATATATATATATATATATATATATATATATATATATATATATTCAGAATATTGTGTGATGGCTGAGGCTGAACTAGCAGAAAGAGAGGAAAAGAGCTTTCGAGGGGTTCGTAATTGCCTCATACACGCCAGAGAAGTTGAAATTTCCTGCGGCTGGTTGGAGGAGATAAAAGGATTGTTTGAGGAAAGCGACTAAGAAGTGGGTTCGCGTGAATCGTAGCGACGGCCTGCGGGAGTGATGAGAGCCTTCGCGCGAGTCGGTTTATGGGCAGCGGTGCATTTTCCTCGAAATATTAGCTTTCTTGGTCGCACGCAGGCGTAATTTAGGCGTCGTGTCTTTGCGCTGCTGTTGTTGGTGAAACGGTGGGACAGATTCACACGTTAGTGAATGTAAAAACTCTATTAATAACATTATTATGCTGAATCAGAATGTCACTTCCTTTGATACCAATTTCGGTCCTGAATTTTATCGAAACGTTGGAGGACTTTAGAAAATATTAGTGCGCAAGCACTAATCCGATGGGTTCCAACTCCGAGCTATGGATTCATTGAAAAGTTTGTTTCCACCAATATAGGAGGCTCCCCTACTCCCCTACTCAGGTACGCAGGCCCGAGCAGGGGGCCGGGACTCCGCAACTAAAAGCGCGCGAGAATACATTGATTCTTCGCGGCCTCAGCCGCCAGGCGGATGGCTTCTTTTTGGTCTTCAGGGTTTGCGCTTTGAAGAAGGTCGTTTCGCCTTTTTGGTCGTTTCGCCTAGCACAAGCGCTCCGTCCTACGGCACTGCTCGCTCGTTGTCATCTACGTGGCAAAAATTCGTGCTTTCGCAATGAATCGAATGTAGTACACATTTTGTGTAGTTTTTATGCTGCTGACATGCATGGTGTGTCACGTAACTTGCAGAAAAGTTTCCAAAATAAAAGCAGGTTCTGCAGGAAGAGCACTGAAGCAAGTAGAAAAGATTTATTTATTCATTTATTTGTTTATTTACTTATTTATTTATTTATTTATTTATTTATTTATTCATTTATTTATTTATTTCATGCACCTTACGACATGAGATTCTAATTAAAGAGCAAGTGAAGAAGTTTCAGAATTCGACGAGCCTAAAGGGTTAGTATGTGTGGCAGTTGCAAGTAAAGCATGCGGTCTTTCTGTGTTATTCAAATGGGGACGTAATCGACGAATACAGCTCCGACGGCATCAAAGTTCCGCCGCAGCGCACAGCGCCACGCAGGGGCGCATTACGTTTACAACGAAGAAAGGTTTGCTTGGAGGAAAAAAAAACCAAGGCAACCGCAGGTGAGTACCGCCCACGTATCCTTGTTATGGGCATCGGACGAAACAGGGCAGGATGTTGGCAAAGGAAGCGTAAATCTGAAGTTTCAGCGACAATGACGTCATCTTCAAACTTTCCGCGTCGCTCCAAAGCACTTAGAAGGATGCCTGAGGATCCTCGTAGCTCTAATTGAAAATTACGTTGCCATTTCAAACGCTAGCGCACAAATACGTGGCATGCTTTACCTCCTCCATCATATATTCACACATTAGAGTTCATGAATCTCGTCAAATTCTAAAAAAAAGGGTCAGCTTCTTTTTCAGTAAATAAACAATCTTAACCACAGGAGATTGTCAAAAGAGTCAGTACGAAAATAGTATGTTGTCTCAGTAAACTGAAAACATTAGAGTTCTAAAATGCTGCACTAAATTACGAGCTTGAAAAATCAAAACATATACATCATGAGCGCCTGGTTGGGAAGACGTGCGCCTGCGGCGCACTATCAGGCTCAGTATGAGTTGCAATGTGCAAAACTGCGACCGGCACAAGCTTCGAGGCAAGTTGGTGGCGCAGTCATGCAAGGCGCCTGAGAGTGAAAATGAAAATGCCGTTCCAGATGTGCTCCATAACCCCTGAAAATTATCTACCTTTTTCCTACTTTCCAAAGCAATAACGCTCAGGTGCACCGATGATCGGGCTTGGTGTCGGCTTGGCGGCTTCCTTTAATTGACTTGTCATGGAGGCCAGTTTGCCCATCAATCGCAGACTTGGTTTTCTTGCAGCGAGAAAAGAAAGCAAATATAAGGCAATAAGGCAACGGCTTCCGAGGTTTACTGAAGGATCAGCGATTGAGTGTGCACAGACTCGTTCTTATTGCACATTAAACGGTGGTTCTAAAGAGCGAAGGTATGAGATTTGGTGAATTCTTTTTTAGGAGTATCCGCAGTTTGAAACCGCTAGTGTCGCTGGATGATCGAGACACACGGTTGTTAAGGACTGTCCCAATAGGGGAAGAAGAAGACTCCACTAGCAGCGACGCCAGGAAACCGAAGGTGGGGGGGGGGGGGGGGGGGGGGGGCAGAGGCTCAGGGGGCGCGAGAGAGAATAACCATGCCTTAGACCGAAGGAGGAGGAGAGCGATGCGACCTGTGTTTGGAGCCATCCTCTACACATGGTAAACCTCATGATCCGTGAGCACACTTATTATAGGTGGTCTTTTCGAAGGCGCCTATTATCGGCTTCCTCTTGCAACAAGCGGTGCTGAAGATTATTGTTTGGAAAGTAATTTTCAAACATTAGAAAATTATTAACATGCTGCTGAAAAATATATGGATGGTGGAAACCAAGGCGTTTCCTGAATTTTTCTTTATTT
>JARKHS020004958.1:0-41959 GCA_030143305.2 Amblyomma americanum
TTTCAATCCGTGAGTACTGTACATGAGGTGTCATGTGTGCTTCTTTTTTTTGTACATTGCCCCCCCCCCCCCCCCCCTGTAATGCCACGGCGCTGTGGGTTCCTTACTAAATAAATAAATAAATTACGTGCCTCTGCACGGAGCCTCTAGCTCAACTGAACAGGACTGCTGTCAAATGATTTTAATTCAATTTTAAACCTTTCGCGAACAAAGAAATTAGTGCGGTCATATTTCTAGGCCTGCCCTAAGCTTCGATAACCAATGAAGGCAGCCACAACTCCTGAAGGTTGGGCCCAACTTCGAGCTTCGGGCTTGGCTAAAAAGAAAAGAAACGCATACCGAAAACATTCTGAAAACCCTCTCCCCGGGGGGGGGGGGGGGGGCTGATGGATGGAAAACTTTATTTGGTCCTGCAAGAAATTCTCGCCCTTATTGCTTGATGCTTTCCCCTTCCCCTCCGCACCCGCGCGTCGCCTCTGGAAGGATGAAAAGTTTTTTTAGCCAATTGGCGGGAGCACTAATCCACTGGCTCGCCGCAGGAATGTCAGACGGCGGAGGCCCGCGACGCTTCGATGCCATCGAGAATGCCCCCCCCCCCCCCCCTAAAAAAAAGGGGGGGGCATCGCGGATTGCGAGGCGGTTCGCATATTTCCGCAGACGAGCAGTATGGGGATCTGTCACCATGGGAATGCTGCCCAAGACCAAGCGGCGCCACGTGCTCGTTGTGTGCGCCTCGCATGCTTTCTTGGTGCGCTTAACAAAGCCAGGAACCTTCGGCCGTCACAGCGGGGCTGTCAAGCGGCCAGTGACTCCTGCGCCTTTGTTACTGTTTGCGGGGACACGGGGTAGGGGGGACCTTGGAGCTTCACTGAGAGCTCTCAGCGTAGACCGGATGCCCGCAGTGACCGCAAGCTAAGAAAATAAAAAATGTACGCGTTGATGAAGCGCGGCCTTATGGCGCGTTCACACTTGGACATTCGGCGGCGAGAGCGAGCGGAATCCGCTTCCGCGGCAGAGATTCCGCCGAAATACCCAGCGGAAAGGCCGATCGGTCCAGGACCGAATTCTGCCGCCGGAAAAAAATCCGCCGAATCTCGTCAGCCAATAGGAAGGCGAGTACCCGCGGCGACAAACATGGCGGGGCCCTTCGATGCAGGACGCTTCGCTTCGGACTGGATTCGTCGCTGTTATGCATTTTTCAGCACGTTCACAGGCCATAAAAGAGCCAGCGGTCTTTCGCTTTGTCTTATCTCGCCCATAAGAAAACGTTTGAGCGATAAATTTGCTTTAATTTTTATTTCGGGTGACGATTCTTCCCCTTTTAGGCTTAAGAGGGGCGTCGAGTTGTTGACAACAATGGTTCCTGTCCTAACCACCAGATGGCGCCACTGGGCGTTTAAAAAGTGAGAATGTTAGAAATGTCGTAACGTCCGACAAAATAGCTGCATTTAGCGTACGCAAGCGTGCATAAGGTTTTTGTATGTAGACAGCATTGATTAACCTCTTGCCACATCTGTGTACGCCGTGAGCAGACGACACACAGGCGATGAGCGGCGATGCGGTGGCCGCGGAATGTCCAAGTGTGAACGCGCCATTACACCTACGACGACGTGTTCCCTTGCGGTTTGGCGCTGCTACCAGTGCTACACGACTTTCCTTTTCGTCGCTGCGCATGCCCGCTATACTCTATATATATTCGCTGCGCGCAGCAATAAACGTTGTTGAAGTACAGTGGCTGGAATAGGGGAAGTGTGCCGAAGGCGCGGCCGCTCGCGTGTGCTTCCGCGATGCAACCGCGAGGCGGCGCTGGCGGTTGCTTACACGTCGCTTCCTATGGGCGTGCTATGCGTTTCGCTCTAGAAACGCGAATTTGCAGTGATTATTTCGGTTCATAAATTAGTATATCCGGACTGCAATGCGTTCACTTGCATGCTACAATGGCAGTGACGATACATTACTATATCTCCGCCTTTCATCAGTTTTCGTTCGATAAAACTTGCTCACTTCTGCCACGGTAGTTGCGCTCTAGTTACTGCCCGAGCACAGTAGCGATACGCTGCACAGTGGCGCTCTTTATCGCGATTCAATTTTGCCGCTCAGAAGACTGCCAAATGCACCCATCGCGTGCTATGGGCGTGAATAGGATATTTCGCGCACTCGCACTTTTTGCCATAAAAATCGGCTTGTCGTTTACACTAGTTCTATGAAAAAAATTTTGCACAGCATGAATGCAGTAGTCGCGTTCGTGATAATTGATTCTTATTGAAGAAATGGCTTGAATTAAAGTGGATGTCCAACGCGTATGAAATTATAACTAGATATTTCTCTGAGCGCTGATCATTATTTAATTGTAAAATAAGTATTGTGCTGGATTCGTCCAAATAGTGTGATTAGTTTCATTCAAATAAAAGTGGAAAACATATGGTCCCTACTGTACATTCCTGATGGAACTGTTTATTGCTTTTACAATGAACAATAAATCATTCACCTGATAACAAAATTCATGGTAATTAGAGGTTTCTTAAATGTCACATTAGTTTCAGGTAGACTAGTAATATACAAAACACACTTCAGAGAACATTCAACAAGACATAGCTGAAGGCGCATCTCCACATGGTCCTCAAGTTGTTCTGCTAAGTTTCAAATGTTTTTTCTTCTCCCTTGTGGAAGTGCGGTCTTTGTTCAGAGACTTTGTGTAGAAGTGAAGACGTGTCATGATGAAAAACTTTACAATACTGCTAGTCAGTGCCTTATGGGCAACACAGCCAACGTGTGGGATTTTTTGCATGTGCTGCATAATCTCTGTGATGCTATCTCTGTGCAACTTGTTCCAGCTAAACCAAATGGTGAAAGAGTCCTCCAGTGCTTCAACAAAAGCAAATAGCTCACGTGTCGGATACAGCAGGCCGCCCTGGTCACAGAATGCTGTGAAGGATGAAAGTTGCTTCTCTGCGTTCTCTGGTGGTGTAACGAGAGCATCGAAGCAATCTTGACATTTTGTTGCGAGGACCTTTCGTCGTGCAACATATCCTGCCAGGTAGTACACCAGTCTGGCATCGCTTGTTTGCTCTGGATATATGTGATCGGGTGCTAATGTGGTGGGAGAGGTCTGGAGAATGCTAGACGCTTCATCCAGTTTACCAGAGTCCAACAGGGTGTCGACGTGGCTTGCTAATTCAGCTGTCCCAACTAGAGCCTCGAGCGTTCCACCTGCACAATTCCCAGTACCTGGAGCTTTTACCAGATTATAAAAGCTAAGGCAGTTCACTGCTGTGAGGAACTGGGCCGATGTCGGGTGATCGTTGCAGCCATTAAATTGGCGTATTATGCCAAAAAGCTTTTCAATTGCATCTTGACTAAGCCTTGAAGTTAAAAGGTACTTGTAGCCAATTTTTTCGTTGAGGTAGGTCAAGAGTTCCAGAGTGGCTTTCAAAGTTACTCTAAGCCCCTCGGCAGTGCCAGGTGACAGGAAACCAGCCATTGAAGGCCCTGTGTTCGCTTCCCACGCATCAATATATGCAAGGGCTTTTTTCAACACATCTTCTTTTTTCGAGTTCGGCCTGAGTGAGCTTGATGGCACTCTCGATGTCATTGCATCGATCAGATTATGCATGAAGGCGACGAACTTTGCTGTAGCATCGGCGTGGTCACAGGAATCTGCAATTTCGTTCTTGTACAAAAACAAGCCATGCAGAACTTGTGGGCTAAAAAGGTGGAATGCCAAATTGACCTTCATTTTTTCAAAGTTATTAGGACTCAAGTGGACATTAGTTATTTTTGGAATTGCTTTCAATGTGACTTGACACTTGTCATGGTCATGGGCTATCTTGATCGGCCTTACGTCCACATGCCCCTCTGGTGTTTTGAAGCCTGCCTTGATGAAGCCATTGCGGACACATTTTACTAAGTGTGGAAAGTCGGAGAAGAAGAAAAGGCGTCTGTCATCTCCACAAGGATGGGCTGTCGATGGTTTGATAGCTTTTGAGCTTGCCGAAATGCGAAAATTGCGCCACATTGCCCGATTCCATGACGCCCCATCACAGGTGACGTAGTCAACCTTAAGACCAGCATTTTCAGAAAGCAGCACAGCTTCCACAAGAATCTTCGAGAGCAACGGTGCTTTAACATTTCCCTTTGAAGCGAAAACACCAAGGATTTGATGCCATGATCCTGAAAGAGGCTGAAACATAATAACCAGTCCATGGTCACAAGTAACTGTCTTGTCAGCCTCAGGAGTGTAGGGGCCAAGATCAACGAATCCGTCCACTTTACCAGAGCCGCTTGCAACAGCGAAGTTTTCTGCAAGCTTCATCTCGTCGACAATGAGGCCACCATGGCACTCAAATTCAGTCATCTCTTGCGTTTTTCTTGATATGCCAGAAAGCACTGCTGTATTGAATCCAAATCTGCTTTCGTATTTCTTCATATACTTCCTGAGACAAGTGCGGCTAGGCAGCACAAGTATTTTTTGTTTTCGTACATGTTCGTAGAGACGTGGACTTTTCATGTGCATTATTATACATTCTAGCATCCACTCTGGATTATAGCGCATCCCTTTGACAGATTTTCGGCTTCCAGCCTCAAAACACTGCATTATTGCAACTCTTTGTTTTTGTGGAAGCTTTTCGATCTTTTTTAGCACAGTACTTTCTTCAATATCCTCATTCTCCTGCTTCATTTGAATGATGGTTCGATCCAAGCTTTTTACTTTGGCTCTTAGACGTCTCACTGCTTCGGTTCTTGCCCTCAACTTCTTTCCATAATCATAACTGACATTTCGCTTCTTTTCCCGGCACCGTTGATTAATAAGAAGCCTTCTCAAATACTTGCAGGCGACGCACCGCATCTCATTTTCACTGACGGCACCTTTGCACCGTATATGATAAAAGCCTTCGCTCCATTTTATCATTTTTGAGCAGCTAACACAGCAGAACTCAGTCAGTAACCCCGCTCCTGCGCAAACCTGCATGCTGTCAACCTCCTGCAGCACGGACGCTGGATCACATTTCTCGTCTATCGCCGTGAGTTCCACACCCCGGACGAACACCTGATGCTTGACAGCGGTGCCCTCGCTGCGGAACAAAACAAGCTTCTGAGCATGGAGGAGACCCATGTTCGGCCCTGGCTGGCACACACTATACGACACTGTAAGCGGCTCTTCACAAAAAACATGCTTTCCCCATTTGTCTGATGGGAGGGTGACGTTTCTGGCATCCGAAGTTCTTAGTAGGTCTGGTTCGGCAGATGCGGGTGCCTCTGCTGAAACGTCGCTGGCCTGCGGAACTGTTCGCCGCCTCTTCGAAGGCACGACCTGAGGGTGCAGTCGCTCCTTTGGGTTTCTCTTCTTGGGCACGGGCTTGGAGAGATACTTAGGCACGTTCGGGAACTTCGTTGGAACGGCATCGGGCTGAAGGACCGGTCTGCTTCTTTCCAAACGTACCGTCTTACCTTGTATGTTGTGTTCGAAATGACGCAACACAAACTGAGGGTCAAAATGAAGCTCGCAAAAAGCGGCGTTCCGTTCAATGGGCTTGTCGGCTCTTGGGATATTCCTCTGCCACTTCAGAAAAAGCTCCTCGTCCTTGGGCACACCGAAAAGCAACAACTTCTCTGCACGATTTGTACCCGGTTGTGCAACCGGGCACAAAACAGTGGCTTTGACGTCAGCTCATCACATGCACATTTTCAACAAGCCAGAAAAAGCGCACAGCGTACGGAAACCACTCAAAACGACCCAAAAAGCGCTGAAAACGCGGGCAAATAGGCCTCCCATGCGCTCAGCTTGACGTGTAAACGACGGCGAGCGCCACCTCGCGGATGCATCATGAGGCTGCACTGTGGTTCCCGTAGGAGCCGCTTGGCGGTAATCACACTTTAGTATTCCAGCCACTGTAGTTGAAGGAATGAAAGGAAAAAGTGTTGTACGACCAAGTTTGCTGCATGCGACTGACCAGGCGTCATGGACCAACACCACATGAACGTTTAGACCGTGAGTGGGGTCGTGCGGACACCCAGGAGGCTTGCGGACCTCGAATTCTCTTGCTAAATAAAGTTTTTCCATCCAGCGTTCTGAATGGCGCGCCCTGCATTGCCCTTTGTCCAACAGCATCTTCCGCTGCTACGCTGCGTTTGTGCTCGAATCTCGCCCCCTTATCTCAGACCGCGCGCTTTACAGCCTGCTGTTTCTAGGATTGATTAGGGCTTGTACGACTGATGCCTTAGGGCGAAAGAAAGGTGCGGGATTGGCAGGTGCTGAAAGAACGTAGCGTATCAACGGGTACGCAAACATGCATGCTTTGATATCAATATTACAGAAGGAAGTGAAAAGAAAGCAGAAGACATTAATTTATGTATGATGCTCAACATATGGGCATCACAGGTATAAGAAAACCCTGATTATTAATTAAATCTGGGAACAGAACGCAACATTCCGTAGCCTCCACAAAATTTGTGCACAGCATGAAGAAATTAGTACATAGGCTGAGGACTCCCTGTAATGCTCAGGTCGGCTCTTTCAGCTGTATGTTCGAGGTTCTATAAAAGCTAATAACAATGCTTGCACTATCGGGGCCACTGCTAACACCGTCATCATTCAGTTGTTCCAGCTGGCTCTAACACATGCATGTAAACCAGTGGTCAAGACCGTACCGCTGGGCTGCGCCCAAATGGAGAAGAGATGCATTGCTTTTCTGGCTCCCAAAAACACAAGGCTGGTGGCTGCGATACAAGGTGCTACAACTGAAAAAATGCACTTCATATTGCCTTGCTAAAATGGACATGCAGCATTAGTGTATTAAACCAAGTTGATCAGTCTAGCGTGCAGAACAGTGAATTATTGTTCTTTGATTAACTGGATAACCCCGGATTCAACTACACTAGGTTAGCAGTACTGTAGAGCAGCGCAGAGCCCGAAACGTTACCAAAAGCACATGGTACACGGAACCAAAATCATTGCAGGTCTTATACGCCCTCCTCAAGCAACAACTCATGCACTCGCATGCACCCAACTAGCACTTGTGCGAACACATGACACCACACGAGCGCGAACAAAGGTGACCACAGCATGAGGCTACATGCATTTAGAAAGGACAGTCGCAATGAATGAGCAGGAGTGGTGTTTTCTGCAGATGTATTTATTCAAAAAGAAAGAGCTTCACAGTATGGTCGTCCGTGTCGCTCCCAGGAGAAACAGCATCTGCCTGTTGGTCCGCGAGGTGCAAGCACCACTGCTGTAGTTTGTGCTTGTGAGTGCACTGCACTACAGCAGGCCCCCTATCCGCCACCTGGGGGCCGCGCTCTCTAGCAGGCAGGTTCTGCCGAGAGTGCTACTGCATGGTCTGGTTTCCCAGCCGTTGAAAGGGCAACAAGGTGAACACGAGAAGCACACAAACACAACAATGAGGCACACAAAAAGCAATGGTGCTGGCCAAGACGGTACTTGACACAGCCCTAAGACCAAACCACTGAATCGGAGAGAAAAGGCACATACAATAGCGACAGTGCCAGTAAAGGATATCAACCACACCGCAGGCAGGAAGACCCACAGGAAACCACACAGCAGTCTTCTGCACGAGCCTGAAAGCATCTCACAGAAAAAACAGGCAGCCAAAAACACGTACACAGCAAAATGAACAACAAAAAAATATCATTACGAATACCACAAGTAAGATACAAAAATCCAACACACAGCTGATACATGACAGAAGGATATATAAAACGCAGTGCCAGTCCTGCAGGCTGGCATGCGCACCAAATGTGTTCTAGTCGTCTGAACCTGGGCCATCCGAGCGCCTATGAAAGGGCGCGTTGAACCAGGCGCAGGCCGAAACCATGCCAGCGGCAGCAGAACAGGAGCACCGTTAGGCATTCAAGAAATGCTAGCCCAGAATGCAAGCGGTCAACACATGTAGCGTCCTAGCGCTGTGCTGTCACTGCAAGCCGGACATCACTTGAATTCCTAAATGCAAGACACATAATAGTTGCGAATGGCTATTTACAACGCAGTGCGACTGCCGCAGGCTGACAGCCGCACCAGATGGGGTCGCACGGTCTGAACCTGCAAAGCCTTTCACTCCATTTCGCTCTGGTTGTTGGCAATGTCCTGAAAGAGGCGGCCGATAATGCCCAGATGCTTCCTTTCAGGGACATTCTCGAAGAAGTGGGCTGCTTGCAATAAAATGATCTCAATACGATTAAAATCTGAAATGTGCAGCCGGGTACACGTTTGCGTCGTTTTTTGGAGCACGTGTTTTGCACACATGGCAAGGACTATTTCGCTCTGGCTGGGCTCAGTGAGCCTCCGCTTCTTCCTCACGACTCGCTGTCCAGAAGCCCCACTGCCATTTGAGGGCCTTTTCGCTGCTTGTGGCGAGGAAGCAGAGGGGCCAGCTGCTTGTTCCAGAGGTTCCTGTTGAAAGTTACAGCAGCATGTTTGGGTTCTTGGCTTTGAAGCAAGCTACGCATACACGTGCAGGATTAATAATACAGCGCTTTTAGTCTGTAACTACAAACACAGAGGTAACATAACCAAACAAGTGAAGATCCACTAATTGCATGGTTCGGATGGCTGAACTCTTATAGGTGTTTACACACAATTCAAGCAGTTCTGTTAGGCTTTTCTTTGTGATAGTGTGTGCGGTTCATCGGCACTGCAGTTCCATCACTCACAATTGCGGAGCTCTGCATTCACAGGTGAAAATGTTTTGTACGTGCAGAAGCAATTGTCCGTATACACTAGGAAAACAGGGCAACAGTGACTCATATCTGCCCTCTAAAGTTAGATGCCTTACATTCTGGTCGTCGCTGAGGCTCTCCTCTTGGCAGGAGTTGGGCCCGGGATAATCGTTTTCTAGTGCTTGGGCATGCTGCGACGTTGCGATGTACTGGCTCAATGCTTCGCTTACAGTGGCAATGTAAGCTTTGAGGATACCTGCAGCATTTCAATTAATATGCAAGCCTCAGCAACACTGCAAAGGAAAACTGTATGGACGCTAATAGTACGGCACTATTTCGAGGCAGGAAGCAACAGGTTTACCGTTTTCAATCTCCTCCATTTTTTGGGGTGAAGCATGATCCTGGCTCGTTGAGGCTTGCTGTACGCTGTTTTCGCGCGTGTCTCTCCTGAAAGAATACCGAGGTGATCATACGTGTTATCTTGAAGCGCACAACTGGCTGGCAAGAGGAGTGCAGTGTTCAACGCTGTCTGTACAGCACACGTATACTAAAATCAGTTTGCAACTAGAGATTACTGCTGCTGCAGATGCACTGAAACGCGCAGTTGCCTAACAATCACAAGCCCCTAGGAAATAGCTAGGCCTTGTTTATATGGTTATTTCGCCGAATTAGTATGCTAAAGTGACTATTGCTGAAGCATGAAAAATAAAAGCTCATTTTGTAGGGACATCTATATAGTGAAATAAAAAGAAACACAAAATAGCTTGGGGTGCAAGTCTATTTCGACTTACGTACCACCGACCGACAGCGTAGTCTCGAAGAAAATTCATTGCTTGAAATAAGTGCCAGCGCTTGATTGTACCGCCGCCTGAGCCACTCTTCTGCGCTCGGTTGGCCTCTTTGAGAAATCTGTCCAGCAAATATTTCCACTTCGTCTCGCAGTCCGCACCTGAAGAGATGGGAACAGAAAAATCTATGAAGATTAAATCGAAAATGGACTGCATTGTCTCGCTAGTATTTTATCTTGTTCCGGCTGCATGCGGACATCTGCATGTGTTTCTGGAACTTGGATATCCCTCACAGAGTTGTGATGCGTTGGGACAGCAATCGGCCAACACAAACGGAACAAACCGATTGTTGCCATGCTTCATTTGTAATAAATGGCGGTATTTGTTCCCTGCACATAAATTAGGTGGGTTGAAGAAACCTGGACGACAGCAACCCAACAAGATAAAATCCTTTCGCCATGGCAGTTGGGTGCAGTGCTGGAGACCTATATTGCAAGGGTGTTTCCCTGCATTTACTTGGCGAGCAGCAGCATGACACAGACCCGCTTTGCCTCCCATTACTGGTACGGGCTCATGTATGCCTGCCAAGCAGGGGGTTAGGAGTGGCGTGCTTAATTCTTTTACAATACACGGCAGCAGCATGCAGGATATGCGCACTAAACTTTTACGAATCCACAAGTCTCCAATACTGCACCAAATTCCTGCCCCCCAAACCGGTTTCGCCGCCTTGGTAAGGAGCTTCTGTTGCGCGGGGTAACAGATCGCCAGATTTGGGCAAACCGCTCATTAAATTGTCTGAGCTGCGCAACGTGCGACTCTACAACCACGCAGCCCTTGCGTTTATTCCCAATTTTTTTTTTGTTTTCGCGAACGCAAAGCCCGTCGCGTAGAAAGCTCGCCAGTGTGTTCTTTTCTGGCCACATCACATATAGACTTGGATACATGGTTTCCTAGAGAGAGGTCCTCTTCCGTCTTTTCTGTGCTATCTAGGTATAGACGCTCGCATTATTATAAGCTGCGACATAATAAGAGCAAGCAGCTCGCATGATATGACACGCTTTCCGCGCGCCGATGGCGTATATGAGAACATAAATACATTATTTTCTGCTGAACAGCTCGGTGTTTTGGGTTGCTTTTTTTTTCAAATCTAAATGCGTGTCGGCTGGCGGAAAAACGTGGATGCGCGCACTTGCAGCGCCTTTTCCCGCATTTTCATACCCAACAATTCTGGACAAAAGTGCTTTTGAGCGAAAAATCGCTTATGAACGCAATTTTTTTTTCGTACAATTTAAGATTTCAATACAACAACCAATACATGTAGGACTGCCCAACCAGTGCACGTAACTAGTCGAAAAAACCAAATTTCATAGAGCCACACCGACAAGGGCAATCACGTTTTCAAAATTCTAAAAACTGATAGGGCGATTACTAACGGCTGCAAACTTCCAATTGCTACTAGGCACCTAACTCTTTTAGTTAACAAGTTAACTATTATAAATTAGTTAACCAGCTTGCTATTTTAGACGATTCACCGGTTTTCTGGTGTCCGCCAACACTACCCGGCAAATCCATATTTTTACTCCAAATAATAATAATAATAATAATTGGTTTTGGGGGAAAGGAAATGGCGCAGTATCTGTCTCATATATCTTTGGACACCTGAACCGCGCCGTAAGGGAAGGGATAAAGGAGGGAGTGAAAGAAGAAAGGAAGAAGGAGGTGCCGTAGTGGAGGGCTCCGGAATAATTTCGACCACCTGGGGATCTTTAACGTGCACTGACATCGCACAGCACACGGGCGCCTTAGCGTTTTTCCTCCATAAAAACGCAGCCGCCGCGGTCGGGTTCGAACCCGGGAACTCCAAAAAGCCTGTTTTTGAAAATTGTTGAAAGATATGCACTTACTGCTGATGCCCAGTTCCAGGCCGATTGCAATCCATGCCAGAAGCCTCCTCCTCGTGTCCTTGTAATGAGGCGATGTTGAGTCGTAAAGAACAGGGTTGGCCCGAACAAGGGAAATTAATCTGTTGATCTGGCCATCGTTCCACACCTGGGAATCATCCATCGAGGAAGTTTGCGGAACGCAGTTAGGGCTAGCCATCTCAAGATGCAAGAAGTTGCACGTGCTTGGACGGTCGGACATATATACACCGAAGGGCGAGAGGTGAATGACTCTTTCTCCTTTTTTGAAAGCGCAGAAAAAAGAGAGGTCGAGTGGTCGAGCCCCTTGTACAGGATGCCAGTGACGTTTGCCGGGACAGCGGCCTGGGACCACGGAACAGGGGCGGTCGCCCCCCTCCCCCCTCCCAACATTTTTCCAGAGGGGGCAGCGCTCCCCCAGTCTCCGATTGCTGGCACTTGGGTCAGATTTCTCAAAATTGAAACACTTCAGTTCTAGGGCTCTTTTAATGCAAAGCACAGTGAGGCTGAGCTACTTCGCTTTGTAGCCAGTTGTAAAGCATTTCGTACATGAGTGACCTAAACTAGTCATGTCGAAAAGAAGCCGACTGTCTGACCCGTGTACATGATCATGAATAGCAGAATTTAAAGAAAAAACTATGCACAAACTATTTTTAATGCAATTGATCACTCCTCATGTGTAAAGCTTCCCATTTCACTTCGTTTTATATTGCCGCAAAAATTTGCACCGTTTGTTCGTTTGCACTCAAAATCGCCAGCACGCGGCTGTGTCATTTTGTTTTGTAATGAGAGATGCGACCAGACATATCTCCTCTAAGGGATCTGTGGCGCCTATTAGGAATTGACGCCAGCTGGTATTAGGATTGGCGCCAGCAGGTCTCGAGGATTGCCACCAAGACAGGATCTCTCGCCAGGTGTCTGCGGGGTGCATTTACCGCGCTCGCCCGGTCGTTGCTGCGTGGGACAAGCGGGGAGCAGGGTTCTGCCAAAATCCCTTTAAGGAGTCGCTGTCGCCGGCCGCGAAGTGGTTCCGGCTGTCTTCCCATTTTCCCCGACGTCTCCACCGACCCGACTACTCCTGGCCTCACGGGCACAGAACCAGCTTTGGAACGGATCGCCACAGTGGCTCGTCTGCAGGCTTCGCCGGCCATCGCTAATGGCAGAACCACTGGGGATTATCTCCCGACGGGGCCTCCGGCTTTGCGCCTCGGCTTCTTCGAAGTTCACCGACCGGCGGAGAGCGGGCCGACCACCTGACGTCTCCTGTCAGCCCGGCGGGACGCTTTACAGCGCGGGAGCATGGGCGCCGCCATATTTGGCCACGTGACCATTTCGCCATCGCCGGCCTTCGGGCCTTCTCGTTCTGACGGCTGCCGGCCCGGCTGCAAGACGCTTCTCCGGCTCTCGCTGTGAATAACGAGCTGTTGGACGGCACAAAAACTTAGTGATGAGTGCTCATAGAACGTGTTAGCACTGGAAAATGTTTATAATGAACTGCACATCTCCAACCAAAAATTTTAACGTAACCCAACGTTTCGAAGCCGACTCGGCTCCTTCATCAGGGGTGACTGAGGGCAGTAGCTAGCGTCTTCTAAGTACGGAGGGGAGGGGGGGGGGGGTCAGAGGAATGACAGCTGTGACGCGAAAGGCGCGAGGGAGGGGGAGGGGGTTTAGGCTGTTAGTCACGCTGGCGCACTGTAGGGAGGTGGTGAATGGCGACTTTTTTCGTTGAGTTGAAGAGCGAAGTCCGCTGGGCACATACTGGGGGCAGGTTTCCTTTTGTGCGGTTGATATTGTTCGGGGTGGTTTGGATATGCCAGGATTCCAGAAGGAGCCTTTTGTGGTAATTTGTTTTGGTTCCGAGGATGCGGGTTTCTTCGAAGTTGATTCTGTAGTCCTCGGAATGTTCGGCTACTGGATTGCGCTCTCTTGCGAATTTGCGGACATCGTTTTTATGTTGCCGAATTCTTTCTTTGAAATTTTTGGTTCCGCCCATGTAGCTTGCGTCGCAGTCGGCGCATGGAATTTTGTAGACAATGCCTTGGGTTCTTTCTCTCGGCGGCCGGTCTTTGGGAACAGGTAGGCAAAGCGCAACAGTGTTTGTGGGCTTGTACGCAACCTAGAGACCCTGGAGTGAGCATCTACGAATGTTTAAAGGTGATTAGAACTCAAACGAAAGCTACACTTTATCGTCTGATGCCATATTACCCGGATTGTACACTGCTTCTTCAGTAGAAAAAGTTGTTGAGATAGCTAACCGGTGGACTTCAGTATGACGCAGATCGCGCACAACTTTTACCCTCTTTTTATTTTTGTCTGCCCTTCTCAGATTTTAGTTCCAAGAAACAGCTGGTCCCACCGAACAAAGAGGAGTGGAAGAAAGTGACCACTGCTATCAGATTCGGGGAAACCCTTTGTCTCGAAGGCCATCGAAGGTTTCATCTCAATGCCTCAGTTTTTCTGGATGACAGTTGCGGCTGTGTCACACCCGGGCTCAATCTGTTGAAGCCGAAGCAATGCCCTCTGAACGCTGCAGAAGCGAAGATATGACCTGTTTCCTTGACCCAATGCAGCGATTTGATATGCGGAGTGTCTTGCTGCGATGTATGACCATGCTCAGCATTCGTTGACAAAGATTTTTTAAACTGATGAATTTTAAGATACTGGTGTATAAATATTGAAGATAATGGCCCATTCTTCCCATATGTCGCAAAATCCTTCTTTTAGATTATTTTCATCCATCGCATCAAGCAGTTAAGATTGCCATAGAAAACCAGTGGGGAAAGCTTTTGAGGACAGCAAAAACGCTAATATTATAAGTTTGCAAGGCTGCCGACGGGAGATCTGCAGATATCTTGATTGTTGTAGTGAAAGCTTACGATATATGAAAAAAATTTCGCTCGGAAACTTTAAATGCTTTCCTCCAGAATTTTTCGGTATGTCTTCTGTCCTGGAGAAAACACCTGCGTAATCCCACCGCATGGTTTCGCAGACAGCGTGTCATAGCAGTGCTAAGTTTGTGCCCCCTGGGCCTTAAGCTGTACTGTGTATTTGAGTATGGAGCTAAGTAGCTGGGCCTGAGCATATAAACACATCTTCTTGCGAAGTTAGCTTCATAAGTTATATGCTGATTAAGCACAAAGAGTCAATAATATAGTTCCCCAGTCTTTAGGCTAGACTTACAGGTAGGACGCAGGTGGTAGACTAAGCAATGATTTCAGAAATCGTAAATGACAGGGCTTTTACAGTATTTGAGTTCCAAAAAGCAAGGACCATGCTCTGGATGAGCACTCATTTTTTTCACAAGCTTTGTTCTTTGCTCAGAATGTGCACAAAGGTCTCGGAGCCTGCACACAAGAGTCCTATTCAACTTAGCCAGGTCATTGACCCCTAAAAATTTGTTCTATTAATCGATCAAATAACCATCAATTCTTCGACACTCACTACCATTCGTCATGTTATCAATGAGGACAAACTCGATCGAGGTTCCCTGTAATCGCACTGCTTCGAGCAGAAAAAAAAAGCAAGCTTCAAGCTCTTTGTACATATACCAGTGCATTGTGCACGCTCTCTTTTACACGTAAGCAAAACCAAACGTGTACAAGTATTGGTTCCACCGATGGCACAGCGTGTACATCCATACGCATGCCGCAGCCCGCATGCACAAAGCATTGGTGTATGTAACCAAGATTCAAACAGTTGTACGTGCATACATATATTCAAGAAATCAACAATGCGCGAAGGGTAAATGCCGTGGGCAAAAGCACGCATATGAACGCCAAACTTGACAAATAACGAAATGGTAACACACGCACACACATGACCAATTGGTTGGCTCTCTTGTTTTTCTTACAAGCCAGAGGAGTCGTCTTTTGGCTTATCTTGGAAATCGCAAAATATTGCAGTCATTTCGCGAGTGTTTCGTGCACTGGGCGCACAACACGCAATCATTTTGCCCAAAAAGCGCCGCGCGCGCGTCATTCCCAACCCGCAGCAGAGAAACGTTGTGGGCGCAATGAACGCCGCCGCTTAGGAAAGAACAGCCTGCGCTAGGCCGAGCACATCGAGGGACTCTTGTTGAGGCGGTTCAAGTGCAGCTTGCAATTGGCTGTTTCCAAAAGGAATGGTCGAGTGCAGACTTATTTGGCTGGTAGCAGTGGTGTCGTCGCCGAAGTACAGCCAGCTGCGAGCCATCGACATCAACGGATGCCGTACTTTGGTGATGGCGTTGGTCTTTGTGTGTTGATTTCTTGACGAATGTTGTGTTTTTGACGTCGAATGGCTTTTTGAATAAAGTCTTTTGGTAGCCGTTCATGATGAGTTCTTTGAATACCATTCGTTGTTCTTTTCTTCTGTGAAGTTCTGTGCTGCAGTGTGTCTCAACTCTTCTGAACAGCGTCTTCACCACTGATGCTTTATGCACTGTCGGGTGGTTCGACGAGAAGTGGAGATACCGGCCTGAGTGGGTTGGTTTGCGGTATACGGAGAATTGAAGGGTATTTTGGTTTCGGGACACGAGGACGTCCAAAAATGTCAGGTTCTACGTAGTTTAAATGACGAAGGAAATTTTGAGTCTCAGATCTTTTGATGACGGCGAAGCAGTCGTCGACATACCTGAGGAAAATCTTTGGTTTCGGGTGGAATGAGTTGAGGGCTCGTTGTTCGATGTGTTACATGGTTAATTTGGCCATGACGACAGAGCTGGATGCGCCCATAGGTGTTCCTTTCACTTGTCGGTAAAATTCCCCGTTTGACGAGAAGTATGTGTTTGATAGGCAGAACTCCAGGAGGCGGCACACATCCTTTACACTCTGCGGGGTTCGTGCGCTGAGTGTGTCGTCGCGTTGTAGGGCGTCTCGGGTAGCGGTCACCGCAAGCTTTACGGGGATGTTTGTGAAAAGGGACACCACGTCGAAGGAGACAAGGCATTCGTCGGCCTCAAGGGTGGCTTGGGACACCAGTTCGATGAAATGACTGGAATGACGGATATGGGTCGCTGTTTTTCCTGCGATTGGGGATATTAGTTTGTGAAGGTATGCTGACAACGCGCGATGAGGGGAACACCGGCAGTCGACAATAGGGCGCAAAGGGATCCCCGGTTTGTGGACTTTGGGCAGGCCGTAGAATGCTGGAGCCGATCCGTTGGTGCTCAATAACTGAAGGTAGAGGTTTCGGAAGGTGGGGTGGTTTTGGAATATTTTTTTAATGTTTTGTTTAGCCTTGCTTGGATAGTGGTTGTGGGGTCCTTCTCCAATTTTTCATATTCTTGACTGCTGAGTAAGGTGGATATTTTCTCTTCGTAGTCCCGTCTGTCCAGAAAGACTGTTGTGTTGCCCTTGTCCGCTGGGAGGATCACTATGTTGGTGTCTGTACCGAGGTCCTGCAGGGCTTGCCTTTCATCCGGTGGTAGGTTTGATTCTTTTGGGTGTGCTTGCACTGAATTAAGTACACCTATCAACCGCACAAAAGGAAACCTGCCCCCAGTATATGCCCAGGGACTTCCCTCTTCAACTCAACGAAAAAAAGTCGCCATTCACCACCTCCCTGCAGTGCGCCAGCGTGACTAACAGCCTAAACCCCCCACCCTCGCCCCTTTGCGCGTCACAGCTGTCATTCCTTTGCCACCCCCCCCCCCCCCCTCCGTACTTAAAAGACGCCAGCTACTGCCCTCAGTCACCCCTGATGAAGGAGCCGAGTCGGCTTCGAAACGTTGGGTTAAAGTTAAAAATTTTGGTTGGAGATGTGCAGTTCATTATAAGTATTCAAACTCCAACCAGACAGGCAAATTTGTCAAAATGTTTAGTTTTGGAAAATGTTTGGTTCAACCAGCTAATTTACTCGTCTCCTTCGGACCGCCCGCATCGGCTCGATGGCCCGAAATACGCGGGTTCGATCCCGGCCGCGGTGGTCGAATTTCGATGGAGACGAAATTCTAGAGGCCCGTGTACAGTGCAACGTCAGTGCACGTTAAAGAACCCCACGTGGTCGAAATTATTCCGGAGCCCATCCACTACGGCACCTCTTCGTCCTTTCTTCTTTCACTCCCGCCTTGAGTCCCTTCCCTTACGGCGCGGTTCAGGTGTCCTATAGGACCAGATAGCATCGCGCTCGATTGCCTGTCCCCAACAAACCAATGCGGATTATGACTATTCCGTGACGTTCATATTTATTCAGTAAATTCACCGTATAACGCTATTTGTGGACCGCATAACTTGTCGAACTGCAGATTAGAAGCGGGACAATGCCTGAAAGCTTGCTTTTTAGAGCTCGATGTTTTTGCTGACTGAAGGAATATGGGTTCACAGCTCCGCACTGTGCACACGCACTGTGTGCACTGCTCTGCACTGTGCACACACGTCTTACAACAACGTGCAGTGCGTTGATCGCCGGCCGATCCCGGGTACTTTATCATCCGTTAACATTCCGGCTTCCAAAAGAATATGCATGTTTTTCCAGGGCCCCTTCAGAAGCTCGGCGACGTTCGACTGTGCTCTCTTGCTAAGTACAACTGAGAACTGCTCCAGAGTTCAGCACCCGCAGATGTAGCCAGCCGGAAAAAGCGGAAATATACATGCCCTGATAAATTTCAGCTCTGTTCGGTGCATTAGAGTACTTCGGTAGAGCTTTGCATTGGGCGGGAGAATTGCATGTCGAAGCGCCTACTCTGAGGACTTTTGCAAAAGCTCCGTTGCCGCTTCCACCGTTCCAGCGCCAAGTACGCAAGACAGTTTAGTCAGCACTGTGCCGACGCCCAGGAAGCACTTATTGCAAAGGTCTAAAATAGCACCGATTATATAGAGAGAAAAATCCTTAATGGGAAAACATAATTTAGCCGGCGTTTGAAAATCACTGGCATGGTACTCTGCAAGGGGAAGGTAATTTGGGAGCTAAATACGCAGGGAGAGCGGTGCGGAAAAGGTAAAAGAAATAAAAGGGCAAAAAATAAAACGCGCCAATTAAAAGCGTATTAAGCTGCATCGGCGAATAATAAAGTAACGTATTCAATGCATTGGATAAGAGTTTGTCGAAGATGAAAAAAGTTACAGGCATGCACGCTCGTTCTGGCATTCCCGCAGCTACTGCTGGCTCTGAAATAAACTGGCGCATGGCGTTTATGATATGTTTATGATTTTTTTGTGGAACAACACATTAACGTTCTGTTCTCCTTGCAAGCACCATGAAGTCGCAAGGCAGCTCTTCGAAAGACGGCGGAAATTGTGTCGCGAAGTTTCCCATACGTAACAAGTGCGACTATTTTTGTGACACTAGACCACAGGGACATTAGCTCTAGATATTAATTCGTCGCTTGACGTCCGCACACAAGCTTTGCAGCAGCGTTTCGCACTGCGCGCCGGTGCTGATAACGATGGCTCCGAAGGCCACAAGTGGCGGCCGTCCTAGTGGCGCCGCCTGTCGTGGACAGAGCAAACTGCTCTCTGTAAACGGTCTATACTCTCCCTCGGGCTCAACTGATGCCAGCGGCGTGTCCATGTGTGCGGAGGTGTCTGTGTGTGATAGTGAAAGTTTTGGCCACACCCACCCCGGCGAGGGCGTCCCCTACCTGGGGAATCTAGGGAAGACGCAGTGTATAAAACTGGACTGCAGATGCAGTTGAAGCAGCTCACTTCTGAACTAAAAAGCTTGTAAATATGTAACATGAACCAAGTCTTCTTTCTCCACTAATGAACCCTTCACACAGCGGCACTCCTGTCTGGGACGCGTATTTTTGGCGCCTGGACACGAATGCGCCACGAGAGAGAAGGCACTGAAGCGAGAAGGAGAGGACGCTGCCTGGTTGGCTGCGCGATTCTCGCGGGCGGCTGTTATATACAGTAAGCTACGCGTCCCGGGCGTCAGACGTTACCATTGATTAATGCCGTCACATCCTTCAGGGAATGGAAATTGTAACCGTGTGAACTCACAACGAGACCATGGGACTTCATTGTCTCGAACAAGCAAATAGATGATAAACCACGCCAGATTTTTTCGTGATGTGATTTCTAACGTCGCATTCATACGAGATACACTGAATGCGATGGCCTCGTAATCGAGCTGCTGCCTCGCATTAGGGGGGCGCTAGTTTCGACCCCCAGTGCCTCAGGGTACCTACCAGTTTTCTGATATGTGCAACATTCCCCCGGCCTGGTGCTCTTTTTTTCTGGGGTGAAGTGCCCGAGGAAAAGGTATTTCGCCGAACCGTTATGTTGACAAGTAGTCCTGTTTGGTGGGAAACATTTTTGTGCAGGGCGTGCAACCGTTGCATTCACGGGTCAGGGATTTGTTCCGCCGTCAAAACACTTTAAATTCGCCTCGTGCGTTAACGCCCACTTCTGGCTTCGGAATGCGGCTGCACGACTCCTTTTGTTGGCATTTGAGAAGCTTGAAGTGCTAGACTCAATGCGGTACGTGTCTATTTTTTTTTGAAGTCGATGAAACACTAGCAGAATAGGTGCCCCCTCACATAATTTGCGCTCCTTTTGCGAGAAGTTCAGCATGCGGCCTGCGTCTGTTCAAAGAGGTCCGCAGGAGTATAGTAATTAAGCATTTGAATATTATCTTCTATCAAATTACCATGTGTCACCTTCACAGCCACGTAGCGAAGCAGAACAGCCGGAGCATCAGCTAAGCGTGACGGTTCGGTCGTGAACCCATAAATTTCAAATAATGGACACCTAGAATTTCATAACTATTAATAAAGATGCTTCCTTGGCTCCCAAGAAGATTCACTGCTGTGCGCAAACGCGAAAGAGCCTCTAAAGCCTTCAATAATCAGTGCCCCACCGGAAACGCGTCAGGTAAGGATGGCTCCTGCAGACGGGGAAAAAAAGCACTGGATAAACTTAACAATGAATACAAGGAGCAGCGGCGGAGATGGTCGCGAACCAACTTGCCAGTCAGCCGTTTCGTCACCGGTGCCTTCACTAGGAAGCACCAAGGACACGATCCGTCCGGGGTAGGTGGAGCTTAGAGAACCTTAGCTAGTTCGTGCTTTGTTTTCAGAAGGACCGGTGTTCGTGTTTCGGAGGCGATATTCTATCGATACAAGCCGACATCAATTCCGTCTCAGTGTCCCTTTAAGGCATTCCTTGCGTCATAGTTCCAATTCACTTGACGTCGACACGCACTCAAAGAATTATGCACAGACAGCCAGCTTTAATCACTTGATTGTCGTAGTGCAGGTGTCCTCGGCATCGAAACGTGAAGAATAAGTAGAATTGGGGCTATGACATCACCAACACCACCACACGAAAATCATGTGCCTTCAATAACGATGCAATGAATAGAGCACCGGCCGCGACATACCCCTTTGAATGAAAGCTGGAAAGTATACCAACGACATTACGGATAACAATAGCAACATGCACTGTCAGGCAGCACTAAAGCTGGCTCTGAGGGGCACAGGGCGCAATGCGCGCACCTCGCTCTCTAGAACTTAAGAATTGCGTTCTCTTACCTTTTCAGGGTCGCTTGTCGCGCTGTCATAAACGCTGTTGGCGAAGATTTACAAAAGTTTCTTGACGTCGTCGTTCTCGACAAGCTACCCTAGCTTGCGCGGTGAACCCATCTTCTCTGTCCCAAAGCTGCCAGCTTCAGCACACGCGCTTGCGAGCGTGGCGGCAAAGCGTATCAAAGAACCGCACCGTGGTGCACCTGTTTTACGCAAAAGAACGGCCACGTGACGCTGAGAATGTTCTGCATTGTGACGAACAGAGGGCGCGCTAGTTACTGTCCCTCAATAAACAGCGCTGTGAACGTGCACAAAATATCGTTTATCACCAGTGACAGCTCATATATAGTGCAGGTAAAATTTTTAGGTTCGCCAGCAAATGAATGAAGAAAAATAGGTAATCTTGTTGTAGTCTCAAGGAGCGCCGCGTTGCACAGACACGCGGAAAATGAAAACTGAGAAACACGCGATATCTTTAACCGGAATCAGATCTACGACGTCCACAGCCGCCGTTTTCACAAGCGCATTCTTTATTTGAGTATTTGTCACACACGGGCTGGTGATCTGGCTTTACTTTCAAGAGTCGAGGCATTGATAAAAAAATTGCATGGATCAAGCAACAGCGTAGCATCAAGCGGATCAAGCAGCGGCCATGAATGAAGAAACAAGGAAGATCTTTGTCAGTGGTGTTTCATGCAGCGTGGGGGGCGTCCAAACCTTCACGTCGCCCCTGAAAGGAAGCTTTATCCGTGTCGAAGTTGCGCTTGAAGTGGACTTTAATCACTTGGTCACCATCTTGGGCGATGGCAGGAAGGACAAGACCAATGAAACGGGTGCGTAAAGGATTGTTTACTTACAAAACAGGGTGCATATGCATGGCGACAAAACATGACACAGTCAATTTCATGTTCGTGGAGCCGAAAATGAAGCAGTCAAATAAGGATACAGAGGGTTCTGTGCACGGACCTCTCACGTAGGGGCTGGCTGCATCTTTCTGTGCGTTGTCGTCACTGCATGCCACATAGCGCTGTTTTTTTCGCATTACCAGTTCTGTAACTTGAATTAATTGTTTATAATGGCGCCCGCGTGTGCACGCCTATTGCGTGTAGTTCGGTTTTAAGCAATAACGTATAAGATCGTTAGGCCGAAAAGCCGTCGGCGTTGTAGTCGGAACAACGTGTCGGAAATAATCCGTAGCTGTGTAAAAAAAATCGTATCATGATAATTTGTCGTTTTAATGATTGATGACTAATTGATGTGTGATAGGCAATGACGAGTTAATGAAATTGTTGTAATTAACTTATTAATTAAGTAAATGAAAAATACAAAAGAGGGGATCAAGGTGTCAATATGATCAAAATGAAAAGGCAATGCTCGATAATGCTAATTGAGAAATTTAGAGTATTTCATTGATCAATTAATTATTTGAAACAATATAAAAATAAAAATGCGTCAAAGGTGCCGAACTGCTTAATAATGGAAAGCCTAATCCACTGTGCTATCGCTCCATCTCTTAAGGCGGCGCTTAAGTGTCCTCTGGAATTTTCTTTTCTTTTTTTTTCTGCTGATCATTCGTGTCTCGACCGCGAAAAACAAACCCGCGTTCGCTGTAGCTTTCGTCGAGGTTTTTGGCATTGAACGCCTCCGGGCTCCACCCGTTAAGATAAACCCTGTGTAAACTCGCAGCGATGACCTTGTTCAGTCCGACCCCGGACTCGACTCGTTCTGGTCCGGGCCATGAAACCAGGCCGTGGATACGAAGCCGCGCATGGATAAGCGATAACCGCGCCCCTAGCGTCTTCTGGAGGCATGAGGGGCAGATAGCGATAGTGCTGAGGCCAAGAGTAGACTATCGCCGATATTTGATTGGAACGCAGTAAGATAAAAAAAACCCGAAGTGGACGACTGATAGACTGCGCGACGATACCGGCATGACAAGATTCCACTGCAGTGACAAGTGATTCCACTTCGGCGTGCATATGAGATCATGACAGCCTATTTATATTTCATTCATGATAAGAATAAATCAACCCAGTGTGACCCACCACGGCGACTCGGTGGCAAGACTTTCATTTGAGCTATTTGGTTGTAGCATGACATGGTTTACGCAAAAAGCCTACAGCCGCTAAACAACGCAGACAACACACACACAAGACAGGACTGGCGCCAGTCCTGTTTTGTGTGTGTGGGTTGTCTCCGTCTTTTAGTGCCTGCACGCTTTTTGCGTAAACAATGTATACTCGATGACTTCGGCGTTCGGACACTGACGTTTAAGCAACGCGGATTCCATTGTACCCGAATTCAGGAGAAATCGGAATGCGAAAACACGCCTCTAACTCGTGTTTCAGGTTGCTTTTAAACGACTAGCGCGGTCAAAGTTCATCCCGAACCCTTATTCAAGACAGGGTGCCTCAAACCTCATAGTTTTATTTTCAGCGACAGTAAAATCACGCAACAAATTACGAAAATTTATGGCGCTCTGTTTCTGTGCCCAAGGCAGGAGTTCGATTTCGTTCATCCCATTTGGCGGAAAGAAGAGTGCTCCAAATTCCCCATAACTCGAGAGATAATGCCTGAAAACAAAATGTGCACTTGCGCAACAGCGATCGCAACTCACAACAGAATCGTAAGTGAGAGCTGCGGACTCCAGAGCTTGCAGGCTCCCCTCTGGCCAGGCTCTCGGCCTTTCCAGAATGAAACGTTTGAAAAATGGATCTCTGACACAAGCTTGGATAGACGAGAAACTTTGCACAATGGAGCTCTTCGCGCTGCTCATGCGCCAATAAAATTCATTGTCAGCTCAAACCACAACATGAGAAATTGTGAGCGCTGCGCGTACCGTCAGCTCTGCCACTGGTATACAGTGCAAAGTTGGCCCCGACTAGTATGCCTGGCTACCTTACGCATGGCCCATATGCCACCCATTTGTGCATTCGTGGCTGGCATTATGAGACTACCCTACGCTAAATATTTGGAACATGAAGGTACCTGAATAATAAACGTTGCTATAACCACCCACGGTGTCTCACCATGGCGGAGGACATCACCTACAGGAAGAACAGGCAGATTCATTCCGGGACTTCAGGAGATCTTTATTAACACATGATTCGATAGAGATAGGGCATGGAAATTAAGTTCCATTAGTGTAAAAAAAGAGTGGTTTAGATGTAAAAAATATCAGAACGAAAAAAAATCTCACTCTTGGCGAGCATCGCTTGCAGCTGGACTGAGATTCGCCAGGCATTCCTTAGCAAACTCCACGAAGTCCTGGCTCACTCGACTGAGTCTGTCCAGCAGCTCCAACAGCTTCGTCAATTCTTCAAGGCTGTGCGCTTGGCACAAGCCCTGCACCGTGTTTTTAAACAAGTCCAGAATCTTTTTCATCCTATCTATAATCGGGACTAGCATCTCTTCCACGAAATTCGTAATGGGTGCCGAGAGAGGGTTCCCTACAACGATCTCGGCAGTCTCGGAACTGGCAGCTTCATCATTCTCACGTACAGCGTTGTTGCCAGAATCGTTGCCTTTCTCTGGGCTTCCGCAACAGACGTTCCATGGCTGCACAACGTCACGGGGATGGTTGTCTTGCCGGTGACAGTGGTCGGAACTCTTCGGGTGATAGGCACAGTGCACTAGGTCGTGGTTGATGAGCTCCCTAAGCTTGCACTTGAACGTACAGCCAAATTTCATGTTTGGGCAGCAGACTTCAATGTACATCAGATGCTCGATCCTAAACTCTAGGTTCTGGACGTCGCGCGCCTTGAACCAGACATCGTCCGCTGAACAGAAAGCATTGTAGTTCACGCGGCCGGGGTTCGTGATGCGCACATCTATACAGCTGTCGCACACGCTATGGCCGCATGGGAACATATAAACGGTCGCCGCCACCTCTTGGCACGTCAAACAGACGCGGGAGCCAGGCTGCGGGCCAACGAACGGAATGGGTCGACCGTTGAGCAAGTCGGAGTAGCCTCTCAAGATGTGCCATCTTCCCCTGAACTCAGCGGTATCTTCGCGCTGGGCCGTCTGGTCGTAAGCGTTCGGGATTCTCTGCATACTCGATCCGGCGCCTGGTCTGGACTTGCTTGTGCTGGGCACGTGGTCCATAGATGTCCAGATGAGGTGCACTGTGGCTTCGGAAGAGCCCTGATCAAGCAGCGTGCGATGCGTGCTGAAGACAGCGCTGGCAGTGACAGGCCGAAGGATACGAGCAGCTCCAAGATAGCGACGAGACTGGTACAGCGCCCAACGTTCATCTGCTGAGGGCTTGCAAGTTCAATGACGTATTCCCTGGAGGAGGATTGGAGGAAGTCACGTCACTTTTCTCACTAGACTGGCCAATAAAGGCATATGGCCAGGGGGTAAGGGGGAGAGGAAACGATCCACCCACCGAGGGCTTAAAAAGAAGACAGCGATAGGGCGGATAACAGGGGCGTGGTAGCGAACCCAAAGAAAGACCTCATTTCCTTCAAGGCCATTTCGCACTGCATACCGGGTTGCTTCTGGTGGTCCTCAATCTCTCTCCTCCGCCCTCCCGCTTAAAAAACTTCTGCGAATTCACCCCACCCACTGAAATATTTTTTCGTTTCTTTTCCTTCTCTCCTACTTTATTTATTTATTTATTTAGCAAATACTGCCGGCCTGAGTTACAGGCCTTAGGCAGGAGTGGGGTACAAACATATTGATAAAAATAACAAGTACATTGCAAAAGAAGCAGATAGCGAACAGAGCAAGAACCAGTACATACAACATAAAATCGATTACAAAGGCATAGAACATATAATGACATCGATCCTGGCAGCAAACGAAGGCATCGGACTTGGCCCAAAACAAGGATACATAAGAGCCCTATACATCCTTCAGAGCTTGTAAAAATAAATCCACCGATTCGCAATTGACAACATCAGCAGGTAAACCATTCCACTTAATGATAGTATGGGGAAAGAACGAATACTTAAATACATTAGTTTTGCATGAAAACGCGGCAACTTTCTTAGTATGGTAAGAGCGTGTAGGGTGTCGAGATGTGTGCTCAACTAAAATTCCTTCCTCTATTGTTAGTTTATTGTGATAATACAAGTAGAATAACTTTAATTTTTCTCGATGACGACGCATGGCCAGGTGTTCAAGTCCTGCGGTTTGCAGTAGGGCTGTTGGGGAAATATTCCAACTGTAACAATTAAAGATAAATCTAGCAGCTTTGCGTTGGACATTTTCTATTTTAAGTTTGTTACTTTCGGTCCAGGGATCCCACACTGCCGCAGCATATTCCAACATTGGCCGAACAAATGTTTTGTAAGCTAAAAGCTTTATTTCTTGTGTGGATTGTGCCAGCGTTCTTCTCAAGTAGTGCAGTTGTCTTAGAGCTTTTTTTTCTATATACGATATGTGCTCGTTCCATCGAAGGTCTGAGGCTATCTGAATTCCTAAGTATTTAAAAGCGTTGACAACTAAGAGGGGCTCATTGGCTAAGCGGTATGTAAAACTAAAAGGATTCTTTTTACGTGTCACAGTCATCGCTACTGTCTTGTTGGAATTCAAAGTCATTTGCCACGTGGAGCACCATTTTTCTACTGCAGACAGTGAATCGCTTAAAAGGAGTTGATCTTCAGGGCTAGAAATTTCTTGATAAAGTATGCAATCGTCTGCGAAAAGCCGTATTTTAACATGTACGTTGTGAACTATGTCATTAATAAATACTAGAAAGAAAAGGGGACCCAAGACTGAGCCCTGCGGAATACCGGATTCTACTGGGACAGCATCAGAGAGGACACCATCAACAACCACACTTTGACGTCTATGCGAAAGATAGGCTTCGATCCATGAGAGTAGGCACTCGTGTTTCAGTATAGGTTTTAACTTCTGCAGTAATTTTTGATGAGACACACGATCGAATGCTTTCTCGAAATCAAGAAAAACAATATCAACTTGATTATGCCTATCCAGTGCTGCCGCTAAATCGTGGACTGTTGCAATAAGCTGCGTTACTGTGGAGAGACCGCGACGGAACCCGTGCTGGCGATTATCAAGGACGTGGTTCTCCTCGAGAAAGTTAGTCAAGTGTTTACAGATGATGTGTTCAAGCAATTTTACTGAAGTGCACAAAAGAGAAATTGGCCGGTAGGAAGAAGGTGCTGATTTGTGTTGGTCTTTGGGAATCGGGGTGATTTTTGCGTGTTTCCAATCACTTGGTAATTCAGAGCAGTTTAGCGATTTCCTAAATATTAAAGTTAAATATTTGGCGGACCATTCAGCGTACCGTACCAGAAAGGCATTAGGTATTTCGTCAATCCCTGGTGACTTCTTTGTGTCCAAGTTAAGCAGAAGAGCTAGCACACCTTCCTCAGTTATGCAAATGTCACTGATTGGTGCCAGATCATCAAAGGAAGAAAAATGTGGCTTGCAGCCGTCATCGTGAGTGAATATCGAGCTGAAGTACTGGTTGAGCGCCTGCGCTGTTTCTAACTTGTCGTGCATACCCGCACTATCTGCAGAAAGGCCAAGAATCAATTTCTTGCGTGGCGCGAGATGTTGCCAGAACTTGCTTGGAGAAGAAACAAGGAAATTTTTCATACGTACAGTGTGGAATTGGTGTTTGGCTGTATTGATAGCGTTCCGCAACGACAGGCGTAGCATGGAAATCTTATCTGCAGTGGCCGATGAAGGATGCTTTGAGTGTTGTTGTCTCGCTTTCTTAAGCTTACGTCCCAGACGCGCAATATCTTTTGTCATCCAAGGATTGCTAGTGCGCAAAATTTTCCGTTTTCTTGGCACAAAATCACTTAAACATCGGTGAACTAAGTTTTTGAAGAAGCACCACATGTGCTCAACAGAGGTACTCTGTGTTTCGTACAAACAGGAAAAGGAAGAAAAGGAAGTGTCTAGTGCATCTAAGATATCGACATCACTTGCACGTGAGAAGATCGGGATAGTTGTCTCTCTCTTCTGAAGCTTTGATATAGGGCGCAACTGCAAAGATAAACTTGACATTTTATGGTCTGATATTCCCTCTAAGACAGACACACGTGGTGTTCGGCGTAGCAGGTTGTCAGAAACAAGAAACAGGTCCAGAACTGATTGAGAGTCGTTTTGTACACGGGTGGGCTCAGTGACTAGTTGTGTCAAGTTATGAAAGAACACTACATCGAGAAATAGTTGGGAGGCACCAGTGAGAGCCACCGGAGTATCGGGCAACCAATTTATTGACGGAAAGTTGAAATCACCCGTCAATAACAAATTGGCTGAGCGGATTTCATTTCGGCATAGGAATTCATTAAGCTTTTCTAGAAATATGTTATTCGAATTCGGGGGACGGTAGAATCCTCCAATAATTAGATGACATTCCTCAAGGAATACTTTGAGTATAACACTTTCTAACCCCTCTATGTTTGGCAACCTTGAGATCCGCAGGGACTCTTTGTATATTATGGCAACGCCACCACCGCGGCCATCTCTGTCGCTCCGGAAAATGTTATAACCACAAGGTGTTATTTCACAATCATAAATATCAGGATGCAGCCACGTTTCTGTCACGACTACAACGTGAGGATTATGTGCCAGGACAATGCTCTCTATGTCAGTTACTGTATTCAAAATGCTTCGGGCATTGACGTTGATACAACGGAAGGTCTTATTAGAACAATCATCTATTCATTGTGACCGTTTTGAACTGCGGCGTTCTTCGATTATAGGAACTCTTTTCTTCAGAGTGCTGTCCCACTGAAACACTTCGTCGTTTATTTTAATCTTATCGTATACTAGTTTTACTTTCTTGCCTTTTTTTCTCTCCTCAGCTGTGCTATCCCAGAGGTATTTTCGAATAGTTCTTGTGGCAGTGGAAAAGTCGTTAGATACAGAAATGCTCTTTCCTTTCAACTTGTGGCAATTCTTGAATATGTTTATTTTTTCACGGTGGTCGATTAGTTTAATGCTTACTGGTCGCGATTTATTGGTTTGTTTGCGCCCTAATCGGTGAATTCTTTCTATCGAAGACACCTCTACACCTAATTTTTCTTGAAATAAGTTTACTACTGCCTCCGAAAGTGATTCAGAAGTCTCATCGACCATTTCAGTCATGCCATATATGATAACATTGTTGCGGCGACTCCTGTCTTCAAGATCGACCAGTTTTTTTTCCAGCCTCTGAATAGTGCTTTCCATTTCAGTAATTTTACTGCCTAATTCCTTTATAGTTGACACGGATTCATCTACCTGCTTTAACTTTGCTTCTATGCCATCCAAGCGGTTATGAATAGCTTTTTGTCCTTCGAGTAACTGTTGGAGCAGCTCTGCTGTATTACCAGGCCCAGGGTTACACTCGACATCTCCGCAAAGCATGAGAAGATCAACAAAAACATTCCGAATGCGCGAACATAAAGTACACACACTGTGAGGGCACATCAGCTGGACGAGGCAACGATCACTGGTTCGAATAGAGCCATATTTGTTACTGACCTGCGTAAAAAGCAGAAATGGGTTCATGGCGATGTTGTCGGACGGCCAGCCGATGTGCCCACTAAAGGAATCCCAGATCGGACCGCTCCTTATGTAGGGCGAAGACGATGACGTGCGAGGGGGCGGTGTCCAGGCGTTGGTGTCGATACGGCATGACTTTCCGCGTGCGCAGGCTCCGATCAGGTGAGTCTGATAGGTTCGGCACACTGCTTCATCCGTTGCGCTGTCCGTCAGAGCAGTTCCTAGCGTCAATATCTGCGTAAAAAGCAGAAATGGGTTCATGGCGATGTTGTCAGACGGCCAGCCGATGTGCCCACTAAAGGAATCCCACATCGGACCGCTCCTTATGTAGGGCGAAGACGATGACGTGCGAGGGGGCGGTGTCCAGGCGTTGGTGTCGATACGGCATGACTTTCCGCGTGCGCAGGCTCCGATCAGGTGTCTGATAGGTTCGGCACACTGCTTCATCCGTTGCGCTGTCCGTCAGAGCAGTTCCTAGCGTCAATATCTGCGTAAAAAGCAGAAATGGGTTCATGGCGATGTTGTCGGACGGCCAGCCGATGTGCCCACTAAAGGAATCCCAGATCGGACCGCTCCTTATGTAGGGCGAAGACGATGACGTGCGAGGGGGCGGTGTCCAGGCGTTGGTGTCGATACGGCATGACTTTCCGCGTGCGCAGGCTCCGATCAGGTGAGTCTGATAGGTTCGGCACACTGCTTCATCCGTTGCGCTGTCCGTCAGAGCAGTTCCTAGCGTCAATATCTGCGTAAAAAGCAGAAATGGGTTCATGGCGATGTTGTCGGACGGCCAGCCGATGTGCCCACTAAAGGAATCCCAGATCGGACCGCTCCTTATGTAGGGCGAAGACGATGACGTGCGAGGGGGCGGTGTCCAGGCGTTGGTGTCGATACGGCATGACTTTCCGCGTGCGCAGGCTCCGATCAGGTGAGTCTGATAGGTTTCACACTGGCCAGTCGCTAACATGGCGCATCCGTTTTTGGACCAATGGACCATTTGCAGATACCTCTGAGTCACCTTGTCTGTAAAGCTTTTTTCCCAAACAAAAGATGACGTTCCCAGACGATACTCTCGCATTCTTGAAAAAAAGTGAAGTTCCGGCTTCTGAGTAAACTCAGGAATGTCGTCAGTTTACTTCAAGATGACCCCAGAGAGCCGGCGAAAGAGTACAATGGTACAACATGGTAAAGGGGGTCGCAGTCAACCTTCTGTAGCACTGCAGCAGAGGCTAGGCAGGAAATGACCCTTTGTTCCTGTGCGGGCTATGTCATACAAAAGTTCCTAAAAATATGTGCTAAACAACACCCTCGCTCGAACTTCCTCCCTTCACCCCCCCCCCCCCCCCCCGTACCCCTAACCAGAACACGGAAGCAACCAACTCCCTACAGCACTGTGACAAAAGATGGTCTACCTCCTTTTCCTGCCTAGACTCTGCTGCAGGAGAGTACGTCCATCCGGAGTTTTCACTCGATCGAAGAATGTGTGTGTCATCCTGGTTAGAGCACTTTTCGTTGGCAAACGTGCCTTGCAGAGAAGACGACGTTTCCGCAAATGGTCAATTAATTACCACCCGCGAGTTGTGCGTACGCAGCCACTCTGCAGGCAACGAACGCGCATGCGAAGACCTCTACGTATCTCGCAGCGTCTTGCGGGCGCGCGCAAGCTACAAATCACAAGCTTCATTCGATTCAGAGCTGGTTCACGGCACCAATCCTGAAAAAGTGCCTCTGGTGCCAGCGTCCTGCAGAACCAGTACTATGGTGCAGGATGGATGGATGGATGCGGATGAGCCCTTATAATCGGGTGGTGGCTCAAGCCACCTAGCCATGTCTTGTGAAATTTTACTCCTGTCTTGCTTTTAGCCACCAATCAGATAACCTTCGCTTGGTTACTTCTACCCGCTTAAAATCTATTTTCCCTTCACTGTCCTTATACCCTAATGCCTTGGGTAAGTCCGCCCCGCTGCTTTCCACTGTAGGGTGAAGCCCTTTACAGAAAAGTATCAAGTGTTCAGCCGTTTCCTCCTCCTCTCCGCACGCAACGCACAACGTGCCTATCTCAAGGTACATGACTCTATATGTATTAGTCCGCAAAACTCCCGTCCTTGCCCCAAACAACAAAGAGCTTCCCCTATAATTATCATAGATATTTTCGTTGGCAATTTCCTGCTTAAGAATCCTGTATGTTCCCAGTGCTGATTTGGTCAGCATCGCATTTTTCCACAAAGCCCTCTCTATTTGTTTAACCTTTTTCTTAACCGATAAGTGCTGATTTGCCCCCTTACTGCTGTCCAGATATTTGCTTGTCAATTTTCTAGTCCGCTTTCTCCATTTCGTATCAACATTCCTTATATAAAGGTATCTGATAACTTTCCTAGCCCACTGCTTTTCCCGCATTTTTCTCTATCGCTCCTGAAATGCTATCTTACTGCTAGCTTCTCTGCTCTCGAACGACGCCCATCCCGTATCATCCTGTACCCCCTGATTTGGTGTATTGCCATGTGCTCCCAAAGCTAGCTTCCCTACGCCACGTTGTTTAATTTCTAACCTTGCTTGAACGTCCAGTCGCATGCACAATACCGCATTACCGAAAGTCAGGCTAGGAACAATCACCCTTTCCAGATCCCTCTTACCACTTCATACCTATTGTAATTACACAGTGCCCTATTTTTCATGACAGCTGTATTCCTACTACTTTTATTCATTACATATTTTTCATGCTCTCTCACATACTTATCGCCGTTGTTTATCCACACCCCAAGATACTTGTACTCATCCACTATTTCTAGCGTGAACTCCTGTATTTTATGCTCGCCGACCTGATCATTAAATATCATGACTGCAGATTTTTCCTTACTAAACTTGAAACCTAATCTATCTCCCCCTATACCACATATGTCTATAAACTTCTGCTAATCTTCCTTGCTGTCAGCCATTAGCACTATATCATCGGCGTATATTTGTCCCGGTAATGACTGTTTAATTCTCCTTGCTTGAAAAAAGAAAGGTTGAAGCCTATTCCGCTCCCCTCTAGCTTGGTCTCCAACCCTTGCAGGTACAACATGAACAGCAAAGAAGACAGAGGACATCCTCACCTAAGCCCCCGCTGTATCTCTGCAGGCTCTGATACCTTTTTTTTTCCATTTTATAAGCACCCTGGTTGCTTTATATATATATTTTAAAAGATTGATTACACCATCTTCCACATCCAATGTGCCCAGTATGTCCCACAGATACTCTTGTATAACGTTGTCGTAGGCTCCCCTAATATCCAGAAATGCTAGCCATAGGGGCCTGTGTTCCTTTTCAGCAATCTCTATACACTGCGTCAATGAAAACAGATTGTCCTCCAACCTCCTTTGTTTCCGGAGCCCATTTTGTAACTCCTCTATCACCCCCTCGTTCTCCACCCAAGCCTGCAGTCTATCCTTTATAATCTGCATCACCACCCTGTACACCACAGATGTCACTGTTATGGGGCGGTAGTTACGTCAGCTTTGTCCCCCATTCCCTTATATATCATGTTCATTCTACTTAATCGCCATTCACCAGGGACTTTCCCATCCACTATCATTTTATTCACTACCTGTATAAATGTTTGCTTGGATTTTGGTACTAGCTGCTTTATTAACATAATCAGAATATCATCTGGTCCTGTCGACGTGCCACTAGGAACCTTCTTCTCTGCCATTTCCCACTCTCTTTGCTCAAGTGAAGCTATTGCAGTAACTGGTCTATCCTCCTTTTGATAAATGGTGCGCAACATTTCTTTCCTTAAATTTTTCTGTCATCCTTGTTCCTATGTGTTTTATCGCTTCATCCTCTTCTAGTCGAATACCCTGATCTGTAACAATAAACCTTTGTTCTAGCCTAGTCTTATTACTCATTGCATTTAGATGCTTCCAGAATTTTTGAGCTGCTTTTCTATCCTTTTTATTTACTTTTGACATCCATTGGGCACCCTTTCTTCAAATTTTCTCATTAATCAAATAGGATGATTTCCTTCTACACTTTATGAAGGTATCCCATTTTCTGTCTACTTCAACTTCTGGTTCCCCCTTCTTCTTGGCATATCTGTGTTCCTTGGACGCTTCCTGACGTTTATCTATCGCCCTCTTGACCTCCTCATCCCTCCAACTCTTGCGTTTGCTTCTTTTCCCTTTTAGCTTTACTCGCACCTTAGCTAGCTCTTGCTCCAATCGAGTTAATTTGGTATAAGTCCATTCTGTTTCACTATCCTCAAAGATTACTTTCTCAATTTGTTTGGCTGCTGCTTCTAATTGCTCTTCTGAGTAAAAATTCCCCTCTGATTGTTCATCTCGCTTCAGTCCTACTTTGGTTTCTCTTCTGAAACTCAACTTGATACGCTTGTGGTCACTACCTAGACTTCTGGAACCATGTTCATCTATGCTCATTACCCCTAATCTATTATACATCCTCTGTGACATTAGTGCATAATCTATCATCGAGTGCAGACTCCCTGCCTCCCATGTTATGAGCCCTTCACGCTTCTTGGTACTGTTGCATAAAACTAAATCATGCCTGTCACACATGTCGACATGTGTGACAGGCATGCTTCCTGTCGAATCTCTGTACCCATCCAGGTCTTCTATGTGGGCATTCATGTCGCCTAATATAATTATCTCGCCCTGTCCTCCTAGCTCATCAATGTCGCTTGCAATACATTCTATTTCCTGTTTTCCTCTTTGGCGTTAGCTCCTGTCCACAGGTATACTAAGCCGAGGAGTGTTTGCTCCCCTGCCACTGTTCCTTTTAGCCATAACCGTTCCTTGCATCCCAGTTTAACCCTTTGAGAATTCATACTTTTATGAATGGATGCCCCAATTCCACCCCCTTTCTGCTGCCCTCGGTTCTATTGCAATATTCCCATGCTCCCATGCGTCGTCTGGGTTACAGGGTGGTTGCTCCATGTCTCTAAGATTCGTTTCCACTAAACCATATACAATTAATTCCTCCTGCCTTAACTGTTCTTCTATTTCCTCCCATTTCAGTCTATTCCTTCCACCCTGCATGTTAATGAAACATATATCTGAATTAACTTGGCCCTGGCGCTTGTGTCTATTTCTTCTCTTACGGTTACATTGTCCCTTTGATCTTAATTCTTCCTTCTCTACACTGGTTCCCTCAGAGCTCTGGGTCCCCCCAAAATAGCTGTTGCCAGGCGACCTATCCTACTACCCACCCTCTTGCCAGTGGCACCACCGTAGTGAATGCCATCCTGTGCAAAACGGTGGGGCATAGCCTCGTACACATCCCTGTTAACTTCCATTACCCCGTATCTTAGTCGTTGACTGGTGCAGCGCGTCAGCAGCGCCACACCACATGTGCGACAATTTTCAATCGAGCGTGTGCAGGCAGATTTTGTCACGTGCTATTATGGTACTTATGGTACTTATGGTATAGTTAACTATAATATTCTAGTTCAATGTAGTTACGGGATGCGTTGAAAGGATGGGGGTGCCCTGCTCGCCCGCTTCGGAATAAATACATGTCGTTGCTGGATTCTTCGACGCGATTGCTGGTTCAAATGGTAGCGGTTCGCTCTTATTTTGTGCACTAGCGACTACGCTTAGAGGTATAAGCGATAACCAGCCTCTATTTTTCCGATAATTTGGCGATTTTCAAGCTCTTCAACCTGCAGGTGCAGCTGCCCCATTTCGGCACGGACCAATGAGGAGGTGCACAGCTTTCCTGCATTTACTTGCAATACAGTCAACTAGAATATTCTAGTTCACTATACCTGCACAACGTCTGCACTTTTTTGGAACGAATGGCGTCGTGCAGACGCCGCCATCTTGCACCGCTGAATCGAATGGCGAAGTGCAGCATCACGAGAACCAGTTCACGTCGTGCAGGAATTGAACGGACTCGTGCAGTGCCGCCTCCGTGGAAGGAGACGACGGCTTGTGCGTTGCGATAAACGCGGCGAAGGGACTCGGGTTCATCCACTCGTCGACCAGAACGGTGCCCCACTAGGGTTCGACTCGTATACGGAGCATCACTGGGGACTTGTTGATCAAGCTTGTAAATACTTGCGGTGATTTCTGTGCAGTGTGTGCGCAGTGAACCACGCGCGTGGTGTGTGTGTGTGTGAACACTTCTGTGCTGGTGTGCCCGCGTGCTGATAACTGTTACTCCCGAGGACAGACGCGCGCGAAAGTGGCGAAGGCGCCCGTCCGCCGGCCGTCACAATCGCGGTGGGCGCGCCGCCATTTAATGCCACTTGGCTCGAGCACACCTGCTGCGTTGATTAAAAGAACACACGTCAGTTTCACACCGGCGGCTGCGGGGTGCACATACATCGATCGAGGCTGGTTCGTGGCAGCATTTTGCTGCGATGTTGTGTTCGAATTGTGTTCGATGTTGCGGTTCGAATACTGGCTGCAATTTTCAATTTTCTGGCGACGCGAAGGCTAGCAGACGGCCAGGTGCCGCCTAAGCGGCACCGCTTCACAGTTTTACAGAACTGACGCAGCGAGTGCAGGCAAATAGAACTGGCCTTAAAGGTATCTTCGATTTCAAATGACTTTCCAGGGACTCCGGAACTTTTTTTTATGAGTGGGGGTCAAGAATTCGGGATTATTTTTGTTATTTGTTTTTAATGCTCATTTATATATGAACTTTTTTTTCAATGTTCATAGGTTGATGCAATTTTTCACGTTGTGGTCAGGAAGAGACCAAATCGGCTTCCAAAAAAAAAGTGTTTTAGTGGTTGACTCGCGCCCACTAAGAACGGAAAGACTCGGCGGCTGCAATAGTCACAAGCCCGCTGGGCGGCCATCGAACTGACTGCCTGTTGTTGTTGGCCGCGTCCATTTAAATCTAGCAAGGAACCTTCGGTAAAGAACCTACAGCAACTGCAACAATCTAGAAAAATGTGGAAGCATTTGCACGCGGCCACGATCAGTGGAGATAAGTCTGGTCGCATCTCGCATTACAAAACAAAAGGACTGGAGCCGCGTTCCGGCGGTTTTGAGTGGCGAGCGAACAGACGGTGCAAATATTCACGGCAAATATAAAACGAAGTGAAATGGGAAGCTTTGCGCAGGAGGATTGACCAATTGCATTAGAAAAGCTTGTGCATAGTTTGTTTGAATTCTGCTATACATGGTCATGTACACAGCTCAGACAGTCAACTTCTGTTGGGACATGACTATAGTTTAGTTTACTCATATACGAAATGCTTTACAACTGGCTACGAAGCAGCTCAGCCCCACTGTGATTATCATTAAAAGAGTCCTAGAACTGAATTGTATCAATTGTCAGAAATCTGACCCAAGTGCCAGCAATCGGAGACTAGGGGGGGGGGGGGGGGGGGGCGTTGCCCCCTCTGGAAAAATGTTGAGTGGGAGGGGGGGCGATTGCTTCTCTTACACGCCCCCCCCCCCCCTCCCTTTGTTCCGGGGTCCCTAGCACTTTCGCATTCGGTTTGCCAATGCAGCGGCTCGCGCTGCACTTCCGTCTTCGTTTTCAAAAAGTGCCAGCCTAGTGCAGACCGAGTTCATGGCTACAGCTTGCACTCTCCCGAGTGGAAGTGCAGCTGTAGTGCAGAAATATGGCGGCGCCCATGTGTAGATCGGAGAAGCGATGTGCATATGACCGTAGTCTTAAATGGAACGATGATAGTTCTTTCTTGAAAGGAGGAGGGGAGGAACTGTTCATGGCGTCATAATTGTAAACCTAAGTTGTCAAGTCGAGCCTCATGGGAAGCCTTTCAGCGCATATTCACAAAGCGTCTGCCTGTATGCCTGCAACAACTCTCTTTTTTTCTCTGGAACGACTATTTCTTGGGACTGGTTCATGGCGACATTTCCTTGAGATTTCCTGCTTGAAAAATTCTTTACGTGGTTCGGGATTTCGGCGTCCCTCGATGTCGGCGGCACGCAGCTGGCTGTAATTTGGTAGCGGCGCCAATACTAGCAGACAACCAGGCATGCATTCGACCATTCGTTTCTGGAGCAGCGAAATCAAGAACTGCGAGACAATAATCTGTTGCAGAGCTAGTAACCTCTACGCCTTCCAAGAAGCACCTGCGGTCTTATATGCATGGACTAGAGATGGGTCGCTAAGGGGCGAGCCGGATCTTTTGAGCCCCTCTTTTTAAAGAGCTAGTGAGCCGTGGCTCAGTAAAAGTGAGCGGCGGCTCTTTTGGAGAACCGGTTCTTTTGGAGAGCCCGTTCTCTCTAGTTCAGTGAGCCGTGCCGAACCGTTCCGTCAGAGCCGGTCTTCAGCCGGGTGCGATTTGCGCGCCATCTATTAGCAGTGCGAGAAAGCAACGGCATTACCGCTCTTCCTAGCAGAGTGCAGTCAGCAACTCGGTCCCTCGGCTGTGACAGTACGGTGTGCCTCCTCGCCTCCCCCCCCCCCCTCTCTTGTCCCCTGGAAACACTGACAAAGGCGCAGGAGTCACTGTCCCCTTGACAGCATCGCTGTGACGGCCGAAGACTGCCTAGCTTTGTTAAGCGCGCACATCCACCAGCGCACCGGAAAAGCTGGCGCACACAATGAGCACGTGGCGCCGCTGTTCCAGTGCTCCATTCCCACAGAAGCGAATCTCGCTGCCGCTTCTGCGGAATATGCGAACTGCACGTATTCCGCGAAGGGCCCTTTCCTTTGCTGGCATTCTTGGTGGCACAGAAGCGTCGTGGGCCTCCACCATCTGACATTTCCACGACGAGCCAGTGGGTTGGTGGCCCTGCCAGTTAGTGAAAAAATCGTCATCCTTAGAGATGTGATGCGCAGGAGCACCGGGAAGGGAAAGAGCATCATTCGGAAGTCCCCCTCTTCCACACACTCCTTTCCCCATTTGTCCTGCACTCGGCTTCACTCCTGACCTTGCTACTTCCTGTTTTTTTAAAGAGTTTTTCGGGTGAGTCAGAGAGTCAGGCCAGGGACGGGATAGGCGAGGGAGACAATGGCGTGGTCTTCCCTTCTCGCACACCTCTTTCTCAGCAGCTGGTATATAAGCAGTGGTGGACGTGCATAACCATCGTTCGAGTTGCTCAGAACGTAGACTACAGAGATATTCTCCGAAGACTACAGTGCGAGCTGCATTACAGTGAGGTTGTCCTGCAGGAAAGTATCGGCCATTCAGATATGGAAGAGAATCATTCCTCACGGGAGGGCGAATGCTGGTACGTGCTCAAGGGCTTCGCCTTCGGCCTTAAGCCACCGGCCTATCAAGCTTACGGAGCGTATGGACAGCGTGTATGTGTGTGTGGCTTGCGAACAGCTTCCAGCGAGCTACACGCGTCTCCAATGCGGTCATAACATGTGCGACGACTGTCTGGGAATGGCCATGAACTCGTCTGGGCTCTTCGGCGAAGACTGTGCAGACGCGTACGGAACGTGTCCAGCGGACGGAGTGAAAATCTTGCAGAGCGGACTCAGAACCGTTCACATGCCCTTCGACATCGTGACCAGCATGCGGGCTCATTGCTTCAACGTAGAGCACGGCTGCCCGTACCAGGCCACGCTTCAGGACGTCCATGAGCACTTCGAGTTATACTGCCGCTTCCACCCCCTCAGTTGTCGCTACTGCCGGAGACAAGATATACTGATCAAGGACATCGTCACGCATCTCCGCATTTGTCGTGGAGGACGAAGCAGCGGCGAGAAGGCCTACGTCTCTGGTCACCATGGCAGCCAAGAACGCGGCGTCGCGGGCGCGGTTGCTTGCGCTCCCAAGGAAAGTGCGTTGGTAATTCCACGGCGGCTCATTCGGTCAGCAGAAAATTATTGGAGTGTGCATAAAAGCTTGTCAGGCATTGAAAATGGGCACATCCGAAAAGACGAAAAGTTTTAGAAAAGAGCTGGACCTTGCCGTACTCTTTGCCACTGGAATCGGGAAACTTTGGAAGTCCCAAGAAGAGTACAACAATGAGACAGCGCTTGTGCCTCGGCGGACCCCAGCATGGACGGCTCAAACGTACTGCTCCGAAGTCGTGACGAAGGCCTATATTGTGAACTCGCTCCTGAAGGACAATGACTGAACTCTAGCCCGACACAATTAAGATGCTATGATAACCTGTCGCGTCCTAGACACCTGTTGCTGCAAGTCGCCGTGTTTCTTTCTTACTACTCATCCTCATTGTCTTTCTTGATTCTTCATCATTTCCGTCTTATGCACAACTCCTCTCATAACTTACCAGAGGTAATAAAGCCTTGTCAACCACGAATCATCTGGACGAGTCATTTCTTGAGCCAGAGCGGCTGCCGTGTTGGTGTACACGAAGAAACTTAGAAAGTTTGCCAAGCATGTCTGATATGCGTACTGCCACCTGCTTAGATCTGCATCGCTGAGCTCGCGGCATATAGAACAAAATGGCGCCTCTAATGTCACGTGAACACCAGCTGCACAGCCGCGGGAGCGCCATCATCATCATCAGCCTGACTACATTCACTGCAGGGCAAAGGTCTCTCCCATGTTTCTTCAATTAACCCCGTAATTCGCCAGCTGCGCCCACCCGATGCCTGAGAACTTCTTAATCTCATCCGTCCCCCTAACCTTCTGCCGCCCCCTGCTACGCTTGCCTTCTCTTGGAATCCACTCCGTTACCCTTAAGGACCAGCGGTTATCTTGCCTTCGCATCACATGCCCTGCCCAAGCCCATTTCTTCGTCTTGATTTCAACAAGGATATCATTAACCCGCGTTTGTTCCCTCACCCACTCTGCCCGCTTCAGATCTCTTAACGGTCTCTTAGTGGGAGCGTCTCTTTTCGTTAAGTCTATGGAGTCTATATGCTTTAGTGCTTTCAGATGCTTTTTATTATTTTATTATTTGTTTTCTTTTCAGAAAATCAGTTTAGATCACAGGTTGTATTTGAAGGGCACTCTCGCAATATTTGTCCTTGCTCTACACGCTTGCCTGCTTAAGCAATGGAAACATAAACGTGCAAAAATATATAAAGGCGGAAGCACAGAATACAGATAGCGCGCATGGTGAAATAGGGATAAGTTTCCGAAACCCGGTAAAATATAGGCGAGCGTTTATTATTGTAATGGTGGTGGTGCTTAAGCTTGAAATCAGCCGCGTAAGCATTTTTTTAGTTTAAACTTAATTTACCACAAAGTAGAATGAAAAATCGCATGTATGCCATCATCGGTCGTCTTCAGGTGCCATGACCACCGCCGCCTTAGTTCATTCATGGGAGCACAGCATACTGGAGATGCGGAATTTATTTGTTTCGATTTATATACTGGATGTACGTGGTTGTTTATTCAGCAGCTTTATATTAAATTATCTCAAGCAAAATAAAATAATTATGCCCGTTGTTTTTCGTTTTGATTCAGTATCATAACTGCAAAGCAAGATTGCCGTATGCTTTCGTTGTTTGCACTCACTGCTGCCTTATTTCATACGTATCTAATAAACAACTCATGATTCATCTGTTCTTGTGGGCTCACTGACTTGTCAACAGCTTCAACAGTATGACGTGTGACGTAATCGTGACGTCGTCTTGAAACTCCAGTGTCCGAATTTCAGTTCCCCTTTATGGAGACAAAATCTCTCCCTCTCGTCATCAGCTTTGTCATGAAGCTAGGTTTCCGCTGTCCGCCCTGCATTGTGGAAAGCTTGGATCATGCAGCTCTTACCAAGCTGGCGGGACATCTGCCCTTGATGACTCAGGGCCAAAGTCTATTAATCTATTTCTCTGTCGCTAATAGCGTCGATTTTCCTTATTTCAGTGGAGTGCCATGAAACTTCACTTTCCTTTGAATGAGCTTATTCTCTCTCGCCAAGCACGGTTGGCTGGACCATCGTGGTTAAGACAACATAAGTGGGCCGCAAAATATCAACGCCATAGCGTTCAAGGCCCCATTCACCAGGAAATCCGCCGCCGGCGTTGTGAGCGAGAACTCACGGCCATGGCTCTGGCAGCTGGTCCCCAGAGAGCAACTTAGGGCACATGACCTTGCGACGTAGTCAGAACCTGCTTACAGAAAAGAGAGCCAATTGACTGCCCACCGTGGCAGGCGGCACTTAAATTAATGAATGGTCGCTCGGGAAGAGAACCCTGGCCCGCACAATTAAGGCCAACCACTGAGAGCACCTGCCATCGCAGGGCAGCGGCGCGGCGCTTAACCGCGGAACCACTGCGCCAGGAGTGGTATGAGGACTCTCAGAGGACCCTCTGCATGTATGGGAATGAACCCATTACGCTATCGCTTCATACCCGTCAAGGCGGAAGTAAGAACAAGGATCCATACCAACTTGCCCAATTTTTCACCCTTTTGCGGAAGTTTCCGGTACAATTTTTTTCGCCCCTCCAGTATTTCTAGCGAGGGCCTCTGCAGTCGCCTTCTCGTGCTTCTATTTATTCCAACGTCTTTCAAACAAATGTCACTGTGCTCCTGTCAGAGGTCTTTCCAGCAAAGACGCCTCTTTTCGCCAAACGAACAAAACCTCAAAGAATCTCGACCCAGATATCCAATGCAGCCGAAAGCTTGAACAGGCGTTAAGCTTTTGCACCCGCTGCTGTGCATATGGTGGCTGAAGAGAGCTGCAAAGTAAAAATGCAATGCCTTATTTATTGGCTGAACTGAGATAATTGTTACATATTACTATCTTGTCAGAATAAGGGGCCTCAAAGCTGGGGGCCACCATGGAGGTTTGGGCGTCGTCTATGAAAACTGA
>JARKHS020004959.1:0-39026 GCA_030143305.2 Amblyomma americanum
AGTTTGCTGCCACACGAGAAAATATAATGACATTCGATGAAAACGACATTAGGTATCGAATGAGTTTGGGGAACTCATTCGCCAGCAAACTCCGAGCTAATGTGTTCCCTCGACACCAGAGACTTGGTGAGAATATGCACCGAACATAAATTTCAAACGCGACACAAGCATTATAATATTTCAACGCCCGTATAATTCTGTGGTCGTTCATTTATTTATATAATAATACCGATTAGCACCAGAAAAAATAAAACTGTCACTCTCGCTACCAGCCAACCGGAATGGACGAGCAGGCATGTTTTTTGGCTGTCGAAAATGCAGTTCACCCAAGTGCGGCAAAGTTTCTTCAAACCATCTTTCGCTCCTCTGGAATGTCCATCGCTCTCGAGGCACCGCTGGCAAACTTTCAGCAATAGCTGCACTTATCGAAGTCGATCCTCAAGGTCAGCGCTCACTGCTTCTTGATGGCGTTTGGCTACCCACAGCTGCGCTAATCTGCCTTTGTACAGGGCCAGCCTGCTGCGTCTTTGTGCTCGCAAGCATAGACTCGCAGCGATCGCATTCCGCTGCCGCGAATCCATTGCACAAAGCGACGTAGTGACGTCCGCTATTTGTCTGCCGCCGCTGGCTGAACTTTGGCTTGGCTTGGACTCCTGGTGGATAGCAGTGATCAACGCGTTATTGAAACGGGGGATTAAAATTTTGAAATCGGTTTCCATTCGCAAAACAATACTTTTCGAAACATATTGAAGCATAGATCGAAATGTTTTTATGCTGCACTTTTTCTCCATCGCAATCGCCATCATTTGCAAATGGCATTACTTTTGGCCGTGTAGCAGCACGCAGAATAAATGACATTAAGTCGAACAAATGTCATTCGATGGGAATGACATTAGATTTGCCGTGTGGCAGGGGTATTAGTCCGCAAAACTCCAGTCCTGGCCTCAAACAACAAAGAGCTTCCCTTACAATTATCATAGATATTTTCTTTGACAATTTCCTGTTTAAATGTCCGCTATGTTCCCAGTGGCGATTTCGTCAGCATCCCTGTTTTCCACAGAGCTCTCTCTGTTTCTTTAACCTTTTTCTTAACCGATAATTGCTGATTTGCCCCCTTACTGCTGTCCAGATATTTGCTTGTCAATTTTCTAGTTCGCTTTCTCCATTTCGTGTCAACATTCTTTATATACAGGTATCTGAAAACTTTCCTATCCCACTGCTTTTCCTCCATGTTTCTCAATCGTTCCTCAAATAGATAGATATATACTTGAGGCCTTGCCCTTTGTAGCGCACAATATCGAGCACCCTCTACAAGTTTCCAACCAAAAACTCGTTCGTAGACGGTGATCTCGCATTCTTGTCTGAGGAGGAGGAGGTATGGAAGGAGAGGAGGTTTAAAGGGGGAGATGTCCCTTTATCTGTATTAGAGGGAAGTTGCTGAAACATGGAGGAAGGAAAAATTCCCGCAGATTAGGGGGCAGCCCCCCTCTCCTTTTCCACGAAGGATGCGGGGGAGGCCGACCGACTCATCTCCCCTCGCGCCAACCCGTTCAGTCAGCAGAGCAGGAAGTGAAAACGCGGTTTGGGAAGGAGGGTTTTTCTTTGGAAGAAACATTCCATTCTCGGGGTGCCTTCGTTCCGTCGAGTGTCGTAAACTTCGGAAGGAACGCAGCAGAAGTCGTTCTTTCTGCCTCCAGTAGAACACGCTGCACCAGCGATCTCTGTGAAGCACTCTGACATGGAAATGGCTTCCAACAACAGCGAGTCTCCTATTGAAGCCGTGCTGGCACCTCCGCAGTCTGGCCTGCCACCGAGCCGCGAACTTCGCTGCCTTCAACGGTCAATCATCTGGCTCGTCTACTTTCTGACAGGGATCGCGGTAATCGCGACCGCAGCAGTAGTCGGGTGGCTGAGAATTACGACCTCCCCCGCCTGGATCCGCGAACACTCGAGTGGACCGCTCGTCGGCATGTTGGTGCTGTTGCTGCTCATCTCAATCCTTGCAGTGGTTTTGTGCGTGTCATTGAGAAGTTCTCGTGCCTGGCCCTTTCGCAGCCCGAGGCAACAGCGTCTGCCGGAACACTTCCCCCTTAGTTTGTCACCGCCGCTTTCCATACATGAGGTATGACGCTGTGTACTGGATGGATGAAAGATAGGAGCGTCCCCTTTAAAACGGGGTGGTGGCAGTTGCCGCTATGGTCGGCTTTTCTTTTTGTTTAACTGTGTTGTAAATTGTTCTTAAATTGGCCATTTTCTTTAAATACGTTTTCCTACACTTCTAACTTTGTCACCTCTCCGCTCCTCGAGGGGAACGGAGCCCTTGTCACGTGTGGTTTCTGTGGTCCTGTTTCCTTGTTTAGTTTGTTTCTCGTTGACTGCCGTGCTGTACGGCAGACGCCGTACGGCACCTGAGCCTGTCTACACGTTCTGTACTCCGAGACAGGGCGAAGCGAAAATGGTTCTCGTCATCAGCGAGCACCCTAATGAAAAAATGCCGACTCCACCGTCCGACCAGCCTCGGGGCAGGACGTTCACCACCCGAGTTCGAGTGGTCAGCGACTCGCATCCATAGCGGCTGTCCGAGTCCACGTGTTCGGACAGCAGCGACGGCGACGACGCTCCTGCACTGCCAGATACAGTGGAGAGCTTGACTCCTTCCGGCACATCCTCTATGCTATGGCGGCCGTGGCGGTCATCTTGGTGGTGTTTCTAGTGTGCCTGGATTTCCTGCACTGCGCCGCGAAGCTCGCCGCCAGCGACGCGCGGGTCTACAAAGACGGTGGCGACCCCCGGTTCCAGCTGACCGTGCTCTTGTTGCTGCCTTGCTACGCCGTGGTTGTGGTCGTGCTCTGGAAGATGGTGTCCGAAGCCTTGTACCGACCGCCCGCGGCCACCACTTGGGCCTGATGGAAGTTTCAGCCGATGTCGAAGCTTCCTGTTGTGCTTGGGAAATAAAAGTGCGTTTTTCTTGGCGAAGTGGCTTTCCTGTACTTGCTGGCTGGCTGCCACGCAGTTGCCAATAAGTGACGTCACGAGCCCCAGCATGGAGAATGACATGATCAGATGGAACGCATTACCATCTATGGCCGTGCGTTCCACGTTTGCGTGTGTTTGAGGTAGGTTTGAGAGTATGCACTGCATTGGGGAAAAGAGAAGGGGGCTATAGGGTATGCACTGGCGCTGCGGTGCAACGCTGCCGGCAGACGAACTCCTGCTCCGCAAACATGTTTTCCTCGCGTGTCGCACTGCCGCTTGAAACCCGCGTGCATCGGAGATTCGGCCGGTAGTCGCCGGGCGCGATATCCTCAGGGAACTACGTCGTAAACGAACGCCACTTCGATTGGGCAGCCGCGCTTGTAAGCGCTGCTCGAGCCGGCCTAGAAAACCGGGCGCAGCGACGAAAATTGGTCGCGGGTTTGGTTCCCTTCGATTCTGCGACATCACCTGACTTGTTACCACATTGTAGCTGTCGTTTCTGTACAAATAGGCGGTCATAGATTGTCACAACGGCCGCTCATAAGGCAGCAAACTGGGCAAGATGGATCAATCGCGCCAGCTGGCGAGCTTGCAGTATCACTTTGACGCAAGCGCAGATTTCACATCGTCCACCATAAAAAGACGCGGCCTGGATGGCCACGGCTCTACCGAAAAACGAAGCGCACGCCCCAAGGATTTGTTTGAAGATAGATGACAGCACCAGGACTCATCCTTTCATTCAACTTTTAAGCAAACTTTGGTGGCCGTCCTGAGAGTGCAAACTGCAAGGAAACATCCCGAACGCTCCTAAAGAAAGACAAAAAAAAAACAGTGTGTTTAAAACAAATAGCTATTCTGTCGATATGTCGTTACATAGTGGGCTGCACTGACAATGACGGGTTTCACTGAAAGGTGACTTTATATGAATTTTCACTCTAAAAAAATTATAAATCCTGGTTTCTTTGATATTGCTGTGCTCAGTTCTTTCTAAATATGTGACTCGATCTTTTCATTTCGGCCGTAGGCTCCTGACACGTTTTAGTCAGTGGCCGTTCCCTTTAAATTCAAGAATGGAAAGTATTTTACACCGTTGTTCAGTGCCAGTGCAGAAAATTCCATGACCGAGACAAGATTCGTCTCGTCAAATAATAAAAAAAACTGCGTATGCAGCACAAGACGCGTATGCGGCCGCAAAAGCATGAATGATTTGGTTGTTGAATGCTGACGGGCTTCGTATGTGCCCGACCTTCCTGCCCCCCGTTCGGCCTCGACCTTTCGGGCTCCCGCGTCCGAGTTCAGCGGCCCAGGGATCACATGGCTCGTTGTGGTCTCGGTGGCCGTCGGCTGCCAAGGACGCGTGTCGTCCACAGGCCGATGCGCGCCCGCTCTCGGCTGAGGGTGGTGCCACTCTTGGAAGGGGTCTTCGCGGCCAAAACCGGTTCTTGCAAAGCGCCGCCGCCATTTTCTTGCATTGCGCTCCTGCCGTCCCGCCGACTCCCACACTAGACACGCAGAGCGGCATTCTTCACTCAGTCTCTTTGGAGATTGCGTGGAAACAATACAAGGGATGAATATGGGCGCCATCTCTCAATGGAAACCATCCTAAGCTGGGCTTCTTATTTCCACGACAGTTGTCCTTCGCCTCCAAGAAGTTTTCCTGGGCAATGAACGCTACGAGTTTTTGCTAACAAGCAGGCTACTGCAAGACTGCCTTGAAAATCTTTTTTCGGTAGTACGCCTAATGACGCCAGTGCCGACGGCATATTATTTAAAATGTGCTGGGCTTGTGAGTGTGAGCCAGTTTCTATATACACCGCGAACAACAAGCTACGAGCTTGATGATCGAGATTATCTCGTCGATCTCCTTTCTCAAGCAAAGAAGCAGTGCTCAGAAAATTTGCCTGAAGAAATAAACGACTCTGAGATTTTGCTCATTGAAGAGCTGACGTCAACGGAATGTTCCATTTTATACTACCTTGGAGGCTTTATCCTGAAAAGCGTCCGATAGTCCGCATCCTGCTGCCAATGCAAGGATGCTCTCATCGAACAGCAAGCAATGAATATGCCTCTTTGACAATTCTCAAAGATTATGTGAGTGTTGGACGGAACTTTATTTATCCGAGCAGTGAAGTGATCCGCACTCTCAAGAACAACGTGGAGTACTTCACAGGCGCTGTCGCATGGTGTATGTACTACAAACAAAATACACACGATGAAATCGCTCACAGAATAATTTGCGAAGGTGGACCGACCATGCCTGAACACCTGCGTAGATCACAAGGAAGCAATAGGCAAAATGCTGACAGCCACCTACACAAGACTGCGGCTTCGCATCCCTCTACGTCAGTACCCAGCCACACGTGCTGGCGGTCACGGAAGCAAAACTTGTGCTGGTGTCAGTCTTCCTTAAAGACGCTGTAATCAATGTGAACTTTTCGTGTACTGCACATAAGCGTGAGAAAAATTTAAGCGTAAGAATCATATAAGCTACATTATACTTGCAGTGAATCGTCGTTCGTAATCATTTAGTAGATATTGTATTTGTGCATCAAGGTATTAAATTATTGTTCTTGCGTGCGCTTAAGTCATTATGTTTTGATTGCATAGTGTATGTTGACACAGCGTGCCACCATTGCTTAACAGTTTAAGTGGACGCAAGCATATCGTGCGTTCGTACTTGAATATGCAGCTGTTTGTTTGGCGCAGTTCACCTTCTTTCCGTTATATCACTCGTAAGCGCAATGATAGCAAGCTCTGGGCGCCGGTATAACAACGACGGTGGACACTTGCCCGCCGTGATCGCCGGTCGCAAAACAAAGAAGGATATCCGCTATGCTTTCGCTAATGGTCTCAAAATAGCGAATGCATCACCGAATCTTTACTCTTACTTTTCATCTAAACTAGAAAAGGAATGATTGTCAAAGTTAAAATCCAATTCAAGCTCCCACTGCAACAGGGGCCACCTCTATCTAGGCGCGTCACGCAGCAAACTACGTTTGGGTCGCTCAGGACTGTGCCGGATTTTTTGAGCAGCTCTTTTTATAGAACGAGTGAGCCGTGGCTCAGTAAATGTGAGCGGCGTTTCTTTTGGAGAGCCCGTTCTCAGTGAGACGTAGTGAGCCGTGCCGAACCGTTGCGCCAGAGCCGGTCTTCAGCGGGGTGCGATTTGATCGCCATCTATTAGCAGTACGGGAAAGCAACTCATTCCCGCTCTTTCTCTCGAGAGTCTCAACAACCAGCCCCTCGGTCGCTCGGCTGTGTACGGTTCGGTGTGCCCCAACGTTTATCGATCTACTTGAGTTTAGAAACTCTCCCGCCAGAGCAGGGCGCGACTTGCTCCTAGGGAGTGTGAGGGCGCTGCAGTCGACGCTGGCGCCGTCGTGGCCGTCGCGTGGTGCGGGCGACAGTGCTCGTCTTGTTGGATATGGTGCTAGAATGTTTACACACAATATATGTGATTAAGTTTCAAACGATCACTTAGCGTAAAATCGTAGGCATCAATGGCTACGTCGTAGGGATACACAAGGCGCACTGAAGAAAAAATCTGTTGTTACGCGATTTCCGATCAATCGTGCCTATCCACCTGACGTTGCCTTCAAAAAGCGGTGATCATCAAAGAGGGTGGACGGAGTTTGTAGCAGCGCGCAGCCAGTATCTTTAAAGTCAGGTTAAGAGAGGTGAGCCATAAATTTATTTTAGAGCACTTATCTCGCAGCTATTACCGAAAATGATGCTTCCCACCCTGCGACTTCCTCAGAATTGGAAGATCTCGCAAGGTCAAATTACTTTAATGCCGCTTTTAGAACCGGAGACTGATCTTCTGGAAGTGCGTTTTGTTCCACACAAGCTACTGACGGGAATGACCGGAATGCTTACAGCTCGCTATCATTTCGTGGACAGACAGTTTGCGCACTATAAAGAAATCTGCTGTTACTTCTGCACAGGCCTTATACCATTCCTCTAGCCAGTCCTGTAGGTCGAACTGTTCCTGGCACCGGGTGGGCGATCCGTGCCGTGATAGGCCTGGCAGGGTGGCGGTAACCGTCCCACAGCTGCCGCGAGCTCCGTCGTGGCGTTGACGTCGTGCCCGGTGTTGGCAGCGTCGCTGTGACCTGCTGGGAGCTGGCTGTAGTAGTCTTCGGGAGTCTGCTGGACACGGCAGCAGGGGACCCGCCATGCAAGCTGCCGACGGGAAAAATCGGATTATATGGTCATACAAGAGCGCGCTATTATTTGCTGTGGAGACAGTTTGCACACAGTAACGAAATCTGCTGTTACTTCTTCGCTGAAGTTGGACACGCCTCATTATTCACATTATAACTCCATAGGAAAGATATTTATAACAAAGGAAGACGCCCCGTCTTCATTAACCATATGGACATCTTTTAGCTGAATGCGGGGAATGTGCTCTCTTCCATACAGGAGCTATACCTTCACTGATAACACTGATAAGTGTAAATTAATGACTTTCAACCGTAAACTACCAAATTCCTCCTTCACCTGCTGGCTCAACAAACACCAAGTCACAACAGCGTCTTCATACAAATATCTCGGCATTCACCTTACTACAAGCCTTTCCTGGTCTAGACACATAAATAAAATCACAGCTAAACCTTCACGAACCCTCGGATACTTAAAACGTAATCTTTATGGTGCACCATCTGACACTCGAAAACTAGCTTACCAGACATTTGTTCGTCCGCAACTTGAATTTGCATCGCCCATCTGGTCGCTTCACCAAGTATATCTAACACGTAGCCTCGAATCGATACAGAACCGTGCCGCACGCTTCATCGCTCGCGATTATAACCGTCATTCCTGCGTCACTAACATAACTAACATCAAGTTATCCCTTTCCATATCCCAATGGGCACTGAAACTCCCTTGGACGTCCTGTGGATGTTTAGGACGCCCATGGGACGTCCAAGAGAGTTCCAGTGCCCATTGGGATGGCTCCTCCAGGGAGGGCATGGAGGGCTGCGTGTAAGTGCGCTGTGCGTGCAGGAAGATGAAAACATTGCTGTTTAAAGCGTGACCGAATAAAGATGACTTGTGTTGGGCTTTCTACTGCATAAGTGTCGGAGGCTATCGTGCGGCAAACACCAGGTTAAGGAATCTGTATTTTTGTGTCGAAATAAATATAGGTTCTCAAAGCTAAATTTTCTTTGAAATGTTTCTTACCTGCAGGCAATAAATATACATTTAGGAGAAAGATGACTGATGCCAACCAAGTTAATTTTGTGCTAAATTAAATTTCCTTGCAAGACAGACCTCTGTCAAACGTTTTCTTTTGAGTCTATAAACATACATAATAAATCTACAAGTGTGCTTTCCTCCAAGGAGTGCCTAGGGTGGAAAGGAATGTATTCGCTGCAAAATTAAGTGAAATTCTTGTTTCGTACTTGCACACCTACGTAGACTGTGGTTTATCGTCACCACGCCTTCGCATGTCTTACGTAGAGGTTTATCTTGTTTCGTGAGCGTGAAGTTGTAAGTAAGATTAAGTATTAAAAATACGAATCCGTCATAAAATCACTCTAGCAACACGTTTTTGGTGTCTACATTGGTTACAGTCACATCGGCTTTACCAGGTGGAGCTTTTTGTTGACGGTTACAGAACGGGAGCCTTTTAGCTTAACGAAATTACGTTAACTAACTGAGCGCATGACAAGATTCAGTGTTAGCAAAAAGCCGGAAAATGTACCTTTGGTACGCAGTAAACCAGCTGCCAAAGGTTCTGTGAAAACCCATATGCAATGCATCCTTTCATCTTCTGTAGGACAGTGTCGAGTTACGAATTGCGTCATTGAGTCTAAACAGCGCGTTCTGAGCTACTTCTGTGCAATACATATATACCCGAAATACCTGCCGCAGCGCTATCAGGTAGATTAAAGAACTTTTCATTGTTTCAAACGTCACGAATTTATTCAGGCACTTTTGCGGCATGCCTTGATCTCTGCGAATTTGTTAGTGTGCTTCAATGCCACAACCCTAAGCATCACCCACGTTTCCAGCGGCTGCCTTTTGTGTGATGAGTGGCTACTTTATTGACAAACACGCGGCAGCTCACCATAATAAATTCACCTTTTTTGAGTTCCCACTGAGTACGGTATACGAAGACGCGGAAATTTAATGTCCGTTGGATGGCGTATGCATGTTCTATATGCCGACCGCTATAGCTTCATTTCGGACTGCAAGCGTTTAGTGTGGCCACTATCCGCCCTTTACTTTTGCCATATCTCTTTACGTCTTCCAATATGTTTTTATTACACTCGTGAACAGAGCTCGCTTTGAGAGCTTACGGTGAAAAACTTCTATATCGAAAAGCACCCACTATACTTAAGTACGGACTTCTCAAAGGAATTCGACGTGATCAGGCTCTAGACGCTGCATTAGATGTCGAACTCTTGGTTTGTAATATATGAAGGCTTTTTCAGGATATTTTCCAGCCATCGCCGTTTCAAAACAGTATGGAAGTCGGCAGCAAAGGAATTACACCCACAGTTAAATGTTCCAGGCCACGCCATCGGCGATGAAAACGCCATTTTACACGCAGCCTTGAAGATATGTGTGCAGCGTAGGCCCGAATAAATGACGTAAGAATCTGTTAAACCCACAGGCAATATGCGTTTAAGATGGTAAGAAAGCAAGTGTTACTGCCAGTGCCGTGCTTCGGACTCCGATGGACCCAGACTTGTGCTTCTGGCTTTATTCTAGGCCATATACACTATAGCCAGCTGATGCAATGTTGTCATTCTTTTTGTGACGCAGGCTTCAGCAGCCTGGCTTTTGGTCTTTTATGCGAAAGCATTACTTGGCTATGTCAGCGAGTGCGTGTCTGCAAAACGCGTCGGCAGCCGTTGTGTCGTTCTCAGAAGAGTTAGGATCAAACGAATGACTCTAATCGATAGAGGGCGATGCGCGACAAAATTTGGCGTCGATAGGATGATTAGTTAATTAATTGGAGCGAAAAATGTCGAAAACCCGTCGAAATAGCGCGGACGTCATTACAATGAGTGGACGGGAAAACAATTGTGGATTTCAAAATAGTGAAAAAAAATAGGCAAAGGAGTAGAAACAAATCTTTGAAATGAATTGAAATGTGTTTGATGAGTCGAACAAAAAGTTTGATTGACATAGGGTAATTAGTCTAATTAATTAGAAGCAAAAGTCGTCGAACAGCCGAATACGGTGGACGGGAAAACAGCAATGGCGCGAAATTTGAAAACCCAAAACACATGCTTTCGCATTCCTCCACGTAACAGACTTAAGTGCCCTGAGAATTTTTGCTACATCATAGATAAACAGAATACAGCGCAGCAGAAGACGAAGACACAGAAAAGGAGAACAGCACGAGAGCTCGTCGTGCTGTTCGTTTTCGTTTCTCTGTCCTTGTCATCGTCTGCGCTATCCGCTTGTTTACCGAATAGACTTCCCTGAGCGCTGGCGGTCGCCATAGCGGCGCGCAAAGCTGTATGTCGACAAGCAGCCCTCTCTCTATTAGGAGACAGGGTCTCGGTATCTGTCGACTTTAGATGCAGAGAGAGCGACATTCTCACCCAGTGCTGGTGACCTCTGTGCTGAGCGGGGAACCGCTGGAGGCTGGCGGTTGCTCTGTCGTCAGCCCAGTGGACATCGACGTCACGGGGGCGGAAGCCGGCGCTGTCGCTGGAATTTAAAACATGTTAGGTGAGACACGGTTTTCGTTGGACTGAGGTCCTCCGGGGACATCTACATGCAATTTTCGATTGTAGTAAAATTCGGTTCTGCCTCTCTCTGTAACCCGCCGTGGTGGCTCAGTGGTTAGGGTGCTCGACTACTGGTCGGGAGTTCCCGGGTTCGAACCCGACCGCGGCGGCTGCGTTTTTATGGAGGAAAAACGCTAAGGCGCCCGTGTGCTGCGCGATGTCAGTGCACGTTAAAGATCCCCAGGTGGTCGAAATCATTCCGGAGCCCTCTACTACAGCACCTCTTTCTTCCTTTCTTCTTTCACTCCCTCCTTTCCCCCTTCCCTTACGGCGCGGTTCAGGTGTCCAAGGATATATGAGACAGATACTGCCCCATTTACTTTCCCCAAAAACCAATTATTATTATTAAAATTGGATTCAAAAATTGAACACTAAATTTCCACCATTTCATTAGAACAAGTTCTCCGCGACCACCGTCGGTAAAAACGACGGTGTAGCCTCGAGGCAGGGTTATGCACGCGAGAAACTTTTTTGACGTCACCGCGCGCCGACTGCTATTGACAACGGCCACTGGTGGCGATACCGCTATAGCGTTAAGGACCCGAGTCGCAGAAAAGTCGGCGTCGTCGTCAGCGCCATTGGTTATGAGCAAAAAAATTCACAAAAAATCCCCAGAGGAGCAACCTAAAGCAGGTGGGCCACCTAGGTCACTTGACCTTATGGCGTCGTCGCAACCTACCAACCGGAAAGTGAGAAAACTGCTTGCCGTGGCAGATGGCAGTTTAATTAAAGATTGGTCGCGAACGGTTTCTCGGGAAGAGCAACCTGGTTCGCACAAGGCCCGCCGATGGCAGCACCTGCCATCGTAGGGAAGTGGTGCGCTGCTTAACTACTGCACCACTGTGCCAGGTGTGGTACGAGGACTCCTAGGGATCTATGAATGTAGACAATGACCAATTAAACTGCAGCACAAATTTAAAATGATGCAGTATCATGCAAACTTACATCTGTAGGGCGGTTTATTGGCACGTTGAAACTCGGGACGAGACCCTAGCTCAAGTAATATAAGAACCAGCGAGGCGAGAGACCAGGACACAAGCGGCAGCTCTCCAGCACGAGAAGTACTTTGGTTTAGGCTAGTTGGTTCATAGCTGTATATGATGTCGGGACGGCGCAAAGTTGGCGCCTGTCCTGTTGTGTTCTTGTGCCTCTCTCGTCCTTGTCCCTTTCGCGGCGTCCTGACATCATCTACACCTCCAGCATGAGGATCCGACGGGTGGCGCAAGCGCTTCTTCCTCGTTGGCATCGGTGCTGGATCAACTTCTTCATGATATGATACTGATATGATACTTCATCATATCATATGATTCATCATATGATATCCACATCATATGATGTACCAACCAAAGTGAGTCAATTGCAATCAAGCAAAACCATAGAAAGTCAAGATAAACCATGCAAAATCAGAGCTAACCGTGCTAGCGCACGAGAATTCGTGATTAACCCCAAGCAAAACCGTCCATGATTATTTTTATACCTCTTGTGGCTTAATAAACCTGTTTTCTGTGAAAGTATACGCGGCCTTTGTCATTAGACGTGCGGTTAATTATCAATAGAGCCCAACTCAAATTTGTCCACACGGCAGGTAGTACAATCCAAAACCAACACCGCAAACGTGGCTGCAACAAAATAGGAAGAATACTAGCTTACGTGCGCCTTGCTCCGCAGTAGTGCCTCCTGGTTGCTTGCTGTGCCTCGCACCTGCTTGCTCTTCGGTGTCTGCCTTGAGCCGAGGCTCGCGCCTCGAGCTGGCGCCCGCTTCCCGGGCTGCATGTTCGGAACTCCTGGGGGAACGCTTCCTTGGGCGGCGTCCACGCGACCTGGACGTTGAGGAATGCGTCGGTGATGGTCCGGGAGGGCTTCGAGATCGCTTCGGGGACTCCATGGCGCGGTGCCAAGGCTTCTTCGTCTTCTGCTCGCGAATACGGCTCGCGGCCACTAGCACGTTGCGCCACCACGAGATTGGATTGGAAAACGTTTATTTCCTCAAAATGTAGATGCAGATGGTCCGCGGCTAGCGTCGACCTTGGCCCACTCGGTGGCAAAGGCTTGAATGCCCGGGTCCGAGCTGACCAGAAAGGTCTCCCATTGCACAAGAGAATGACTTAATTTGTACTAGATCTTCCAGTGGAAGTTCTTCTATACATTGCCATAGTATGTGATCATATGTGGCTGTTTCACCACAGAACCTACACTAGGGTTTGAAGTCATCCGGGTACATTTTTGCCAATAGATACGGGCTAAGAAAGGACCTCGTTTGGAGGTCCACCGCCTCCAGGCGGTGTACGTCTTGCGCCTTATCCAACGCTTTGTCAGGTGGCGGAAATTTGTCTTTGCAATTTGTAATGGCTTGTGATATCGTGGAAACATGTCAGCCCTTCCTTGGAGTAATCCATGGACGGACGACCGACAGACTCGGTTGACGAAACCTCGGGCCATGTTGCGAGCCGCCTAGTTTTCCGGATTCCCCGAGTGAGCCGGCACCCATATCACCTCAATTTCGTTGTGAGGTTGCCTGGTCAGTTTCAGTATCTGTTGTGGCGCAGTCGAGACTCTGCCCCCCGCAAAACTACCGACGGCCAATTTGGAATCCGAGAAGATTGTATCCGCGTCAGTGCTAGCTATGGCTAGTGCCACAGCTGCCTGTTCCGCTGTTTCTGAAGATTTTGTCACTATACCGACCCCGAGGCCCGCAGCCGCCCGTGCACGTCCATCACCGCCAGTGCGAACGCTCGGCTTGATGAGTGTTCTGCCGCGTCTACATAGACAGCTCCTTCGTCCGTTCCGTGTTTTTTGTGTAGAGCTATTGCCCTAAATTTCCTCCTTCCTTCGTGGTGTGAACGGTGCATATCCTTTGGCAGTGGTGTGATCCACAGTCCCTTCCTAATGAGCTTGGGTATCTGTGTCTTTGTGTCCGCGGGTGGAAGTTCTACGCCTATGCCTAGGCGCTTCTGCTGCCGCGGTGGCTCAGTGGTTAGGGCGCTCGACTACTTATCCGGAGTTCCCGGGCTCGAACCCGACCGCGGCGGCTGCGTTTTTATGGAGGAAAAACGCTAAGGCGCCCGTGTGCTGTGCGATGTCAGTGCACGTTAAAGATCCCCAGGTGGTCGAAATTATTCCGGAGCCCTCCACTATACGACACCTCTTTCTTCCTTTCTTCTTTCACTCTCTCCTTTATCCCTTCCCTTACGGCGCGGTTCAGGTGTCCAACGATATATGACACAGATACTGCGCCATGTCCTTGCCCCCAAAAGCCAATTATTATTAATTATTATTGCATCGTGAGGTGACCTTCTTTTAGCTCCTCAAGTGTGTTGTGTATTCCCAGTCCCAGGAGTCTTTCTGCCGACGTGAAATTCGGCAGACCCAAGGCTGCCTCGTATGCTTGCCTAATTATAGCCCCGGCTTTGCCTTTCTCCCCGGCATCTAGCTTGAGCTATGGATAGTGCAGACAGGATGGTGTATGCACTGCCATGCCACCAGGAGAAGAAATATATTAATTTCGGATGCATACTAAGAGCACATGACGTCAATACATTGTCGCACTACGCCTTAAAGAGGACAACAAGCCGTCGCGGTGGCTGAGTGGTTATGGCGCTCAGCTGCCGGCCCGAAATACGCGGGCTCGATCCCAGCCGCGGCGGTCGAATTTCGATGGAGGCGAAATTCTAGAGGCCCTCTTAGTGTGCGATGTCAGTGCACGTGAAAGAACCCCAGGTGGTCGAAATTTCCGGAGCTCTCAACTACGGCGTCCCTCATAGCCTGAGTCCTTTTGGGACGTTAAACCAACATAAACCTAAACCAAACCTTAAAGGGGAAACTGAGGACAACTCTATCAATTTTTTTTCAGTAAAATCTAATACTTCGGCACTTCGCGACTTTATTGCCTCTTGTCCGGCAGCGAAAGGTGCAATTAATTGCTAAGACGAAATTTAGATTCGAGGTTGAAAACCCTTTTCCCGCTGCGCTGATTCAAGTTCGGGAGTCTCTAATGAAGAAATAGCTTAAAAGTGATGTAAGCGGGAAATCCGTGTTCGCTGGCGGCGAGCGGTGAAGCCTAACAGCAGCCGAAATGAAAACTACCGCTTCGTTTATGTTTGCACCAGCGTTATGATAGATCCCGTTTCCGATTCCGACAACGAAGTTCTCGCAGAGAACCGCAGCCCTGCACTGAGTGACCTCAACCCCCAGCGTGCGATACTTTTGAGGGCTAAGGCGGCGGGTCTAACAAGATAGTCCGAGCACCGAGGAGTCGGCAGCAAGCCAAGTACGTGCAGTTGCCGACGCATGTCGCTGTCCCCGCCGAGCCACCGTCACGACTGATCAGTGGAGTCTGGCACGTGCGGACTTATTTAAATTCTGTAAAGATAGTCCTCGCAGCGCTGATTATGCAGTCCAGCGTCTTGGTACGTTGACGAAGCTAACACGCCAAACGGTGCGTTTGTTTCACATGGAGACGCGAGCAAAATTAGCTATCCACAGGTGTTTTCTTTGTCGCAGGTGCGTGCCGCTGCATGCAGTTCGTCTGAGGAACACTAAAAGGGCCACTTGGAGGCCCTCTGCCGCTCCGCACTTGTAAACAGAGGGGCGTCCAAAACAAAACCACAAACCGAAACTCAGCTGACCGCCATTGTGGCTTCCAACATTCGGGCAGTTCAGGTTGTCTTTTTTCCGTTTTCCTTGTGCGCTAAATGTGCACTAACGGTTTCAAAACAAAACTTATACATGGAGTCGAGCTCCCTTAACGAACCTGACAGCCACGTGGATGCGTTCGTTGTATCCGAAGTTCGTATAGTAAGTGGACTTGCCCTATTACAGCCAAAAAAAATACAAAGTCAGACAAAAGTGGCGCTGATTACTTTAATAAATACCCTAATAAATCAAGCCGTTTTCTAAGCTTTCCAGCGCGGTCATGTCCTCCGGGCCGAGACCCTTTGTGCGGACGAGTCGCAACATTGGGGACTCGATAATGATTCAAGCGTTCGCGGCATTTCGTGGTAGATCGAGAACCTAGTTTTCGGCCCTGGACAAAGTTGGATGCAGTGACGAAGCCATCACAACACATGTCAGCGCAGAACGTACAGTATATGGGTCACCACTGTGTGAAGAGCCCCAGTAGCTGCGCATAGGGCTACAAGAGCGACACCTCGCAGCAGCTACTATAGGTTCTTGACGCAAACTTTGCGCGGCCGTAGAGCCATTTATACCTAAAATCATGTGAGAACTAGAACTTTAATCGGAAACCGTCGGCTACTGCCTGACTTCAGTCTTACTAAGCCAAGTTAGAACACGACGCAGCGGCCACGTTTCGATGGTGGCGAAACACAAAAGGCGCCCGTGTGCTGATTGCGAGCGATGTCAGTGTACGTTAAAGATCCCTAGGTGGTCGAAACTATTCCGGAGCCCTGCACTGCGGGGCCCGCCGCGGGGGCTCTGTGGTTAAGAAGCTCGGCTACTGATCCGGAGCACCCGGATTCGAACCAGACCGCGGCGGCTGCGTTTCGATGGAGGCGAAACGGGCGCAGGTGTGCTGCGCGATGTCAGTGTACGTTAAAGATCCCCAGGTGATCGAAACTATTCCGAAGCCCTGCACTACGGGGCCCGCCGCGGGGGCTCTGTGGTTAAGAAGCTCGGCTACTGATCCGGAGCACCCGGATTCGAACCAGACCGCGGCGGCTGGGTTTCGATGGAGGCGAAACGGGCGCAGGTGTGCTGCGCGATGTCAGTGTACGTTAAAGATCCCCAGGTGATCGAAACTATTCCGGAGCCCTGAACTGCGGGGCCCGCCGCGGGGGCTCTGTGGTTAAGAAGCTCGGCTACTGATCCGGAGCACCCGGATTCGAACCAGACCGCGGCGGCTGCGTTTCGATGGAGGCGAAACGGGCGCAGGTGTGCTGCGCGATGTCAGTGTACGTTAAAGATCCCCAGGTGATCGAAACTATTCCGAAGCCCTGAACTACGGGGCCCGCCGCGGGGGCTCTGTGGTTAAGAAGCTCGGCTACTGATCCGGAGCACCCGGATTCGAACCAGACCGCGGCGGCTGGGTTTCGATGGAGGCGAAACGGGCGCAGGTGTGCTGCGCGATGTCAGTGTACGTTAAAGATCCCCAGGTGATCGAAACTATTCCGGAGCCCTGCACTGCGGGGCCCGCCGCGGGGGCTCTGTGGTTAAGAAGCTCGGCTACTGATCCGGAGCACCCGGATTCGAACCAGACCGCGGCGGCTGCGTTTCGATGGAGGCGAAACGGGCGCAGGTGTGCTGCGCGATGTCAGTGTACGTTAAAGATCCCCAGGTGATCGAAACTATTCCGAAGCCCTGCACTACGGGGCCCGCCGCGGGGGCTCTGTGGTTAAGAAGCTCGGCTACTGATCCGGAGCACCCGGATTCGAACCAGACCGCGGCGGCTGCGTTTCGATGGAAGTGAAACGGGCGCCGGTGTGCTGCGCGATGTCAGTGTACGTTAAAGATCCCCAGGTGATCGAAACTATTCCGGAGCCCTGCACTACGGGGCCCGCCGCTGGGGCTCTGTGGTTAAGAAGCTCGGCTACTGATCCGGAGCACCCGGATTCGAACCAGACCGCGGCGGCTGGGTTTCGATGGAGGCGAAACGGGCGCCGGTGTGCTGCGCGATGTCAGTGTACGTTAAAGATCCCCAGGTGATCGAAACTATTCCGGAGCCCTGAACTAAGCGGCCCGCCGCGGGGGCTCTGTGGTTAAGAAGCTCGGCTACTGATCCGGAGCACCCGGATTCGAACCAGACCGCGGCGGCTGCGTTTCGATGGAGGTGAAACGGGCGCCGGTGTGCTGCGCGATGTCAGTGTACGTTAAAGATCCCCAGGTGATCGAAACTATTCCGGAGCCCTGCACTACGGGGCCCGCCGCTGGGGTTCTGTGGTTAAGAAGCTCGGCTACTGATCCGGAGCACCCGGATTCGAACCAGACCGCGGTGGCTGGGTTTCGATGGAGGCGAAACGGGCGCCGGTGTGCTGCGCGATGTCAGTGTACGTTAAAGATCCCCAGGTGATCGAAACTATTCCGGAGCCCTGAACTACGGGGCCCGCCGCGGGGGCTCTGTGGTTAAGAAGCTCGGCTACTGATCCGGAGCACCCGGATTCGAACCAGGCCGCGGAGGCTGCGTTAACGGGCGCCGGTGTGCTGCGCGATGTCAGTGTACGTTAAAGATCCCCAGGTGATCGAAACTATTCCGAAGCCCTGCACTACGGGGCCCGCCGCTGGGGCTCTGTGGTTAAGAAGATCGGCTACTGATCCGGAGCACCCGGATTCGAACCAGACCGCGGCGACTGCGTTTCGATGGAGGCGAAACGGGCGCCGGTGTGCTGCGCGATGTCAGTGTACGTTAAAGATCCCCAGGTGATCGAAACTATTCCGGAGCCCTGCACTACGGGGCCCGCCGCGGGGGCTCTGTGGTTAAGAAGCTCGGCTACCGATCCGGAGCACCCGGATTCGAACCAGACCGCGGCGGCTGCGTTTCGATGGAGGCGAAACGGGCGCAGGTGTGCTGCGCGATGTCAGTGTACGTTAAAGATCCCCAGGTGATCGAAACTATTCCGAAGCCCTGCACTACGGGGCCCGCCGCGGGGGCTCTGTGGTTAAGAAGCTCGGCTACTGATCCGGAGCACCCGGATTCGAACCAGACCGCGGCGGCTGGGTTTCGATGGAGGCGAAACGGGCGCAGGTGTGCTGCGCGATGTCAGTGTACGTTAAAGATCCCCAGGTGATCGAAACTATTCCGGAGCCCTGAACTGCGGGGCCCGCCGCGGGGGCTCTGTGGTTAAGAAGCTCGGCTACTGATCCGGAGCACCCGGATTCGAACCAGACCGCGGCGGCTGCGTTTCGATGGAGGCGAAACGGGCGCAGGTGTGCTGCGCGATGTCAGTGTACGTTAAAGATCCCCAGGTGATCGAAACTATTCCGAAGCCCTGAACTACGGGGCCCGCCGCGGGGGCTCTGTGGTTAAGAAGCTCGGCTACTGATCCGGAGCACCCGGATTCGAACCAGACCGCGGCGGCTGGGTTTCGATGGAGGCGAAACGGGCGCAGGTGTGCTGCGCGATGTCAGTGTACGTTAAAGATCCCCAGGTGATCGAAACTATTCCGGAGCCCTGCACTGCGGGGCCCGCCGCGGGGGCTCTGTGGTTAAGAAGCTCGGCTACTGATCCGGAGCACCCGGATTCGAACCAGACCGCGGCGGCTGCGTTTCGATGGAGGCGAAACGGGCGCAGGTGTGCTGCGCGATGTCAGTGTACGTTAAAGATCCCCAGGTGATCGAAACTATTCCGAAGCCCTGCACTACGGGGCCCGCCGCGGGGGCTCTGTGGTTAAGAAGCTCGGCTACTGATCCGGAGCACCCGGATTCGAACCAGACCGCGGCGGCTGCGTTTCGATGGAAGTGAAACGGGCGCCGGTGTGCTGCGCGATGTCAGTGTACGTTAAAGATCCCCAGGTGATCGAAACTATTCCGGAGCCCTGCACTACGGGGCCCGCCGCTGGGGCTCTGTGGTTAAGAAGCTCGGCTACTGATCCGGAGCACCCGGATTCGAACCAGACCGCGGCGGCTGGGTTTCGATGGAGGCGAAACGGGCGCCGGTGTGCTGCGCGATGTCAGTGTACGTTAAAGATCCCCAGGTGATCGAAACTATTCCGGAGCCCTGAACTAAGCGGCCCGCCGCGGGGGCTCTGTGGTTAAGAAGCTCGGCTACTGATCCGGAGCACCCGGATTCGAACCAGACCGCGGCGGCTGCGTTTCGATGGAGGTGAAACGGGCGCCGGTGTGCTGCGCGATGTCAGTGTACGTTAAAGATCCCCAGGTGATCGAAACTATTCCGGAGCCCTGCACTACGGGGCCCGCCGCTGGGGTTCTGTGGTTAAGAAGCTCGGCTACTGATCCGGAGCACCCGGATTCGAACCAGACCGCGGTGGCTGGGTTTCGATGGAGGCGAAACGGGCGCCGGTGTGCTGCGCGATGTCAGTGTACGTTAAAGATCCCCAGGTGATCGAAACTATTCCGGAGCCCTGAACTACGGGGCCCGCCGCGGGGGCTCTGTGGTTAAGAAGCTCGGCTACTGATCCGGAGCACCCGGATTCGAACCAGGCCGCGGAGGCTGCGTTAACGGGCGCCGGTGTGCTGCGCGATGTCAGTGTACGTTAAAGATCCCCAGGTGATCGAAACTATTCCGAAGCCCTGCACTACGGGGCCCGCCGCTGGGGCTCTGTGGTTAAGAAGATCGGCTACTGATCCGGAGCACCCGGATTCGAACCAGACCGCGGCGACTGCGTTTCGATGGAGGCGAAACGGGCGCCGGTGTGCTGCGCGATGTCAGTGTACGTTAAAGATCCCCAGGTGATCGAAACTATTCCGGAGCCCTGCACTACGGGGCCCGCCGCGGGGGCTCTGTGGTTAAGAAGCTCGGCTACCGATCCGGAGCACCCGGATTCGAACCAGACCGCGGCGGCTGCGTTTCGATGGAGGCGAAAAGGGCGCCGGTGTGCTGCGCGATGTCAGTGTACGTTAAAGATCCCCAGGTGATCGAAACTATTCCGAAGCCCTGCACTACGGGGCCCGCCGCTGGGGCTCTGTGGTTAAGAAGCTCGGCTACCGATCCGGAGCACCCGGATTCGAACCAGACCGCGGCGGCTGCGTTTCGATGGAGGCGAAACGGGCGCCGGTGTGCTGCGCGATGTCAGTGTACGTTAAAGATCCCCAGGTGATGGAAACTATTCCGGAGCCCTGAACTACGGGGCCCGCCGCGGGGGCTCTGTGGTTAAGAAGCTCGGCTACTGATCCGGAGCACCCGGATTCGAACCAGACCGCGGCGGCTGCGTTTCGATGGAGGCGAAAAGGGCGCCGGTGTGCTGCGCGATGTCAGTGTACGTTAAAGATCCCCAGGTGATCGAAACTATTCCGAAGCCCTGCACTACGGGGCCCGCCGCTGGGGCTCTGTGGTTAAGAAGCTCGGCTACCGATCCGGAGCACCCGGATTCGAACCAGACCGCGGCGGCTGCGTTTCGATGGAGGCGAAACGGGCGCCGGTGTGCTGCGCGATGTCAGTGTACGTTAAAGATCCCCAGGTGATCGAAACTATTCCGGAGCTCTGCACTACGGGGCCCGCCGCGGGGGCTCTGTGGTTAAGAAGCTCGGCTACTGATCCGGAGCACCCGGATTCGAACCAGACCGCGGCGGCTGCGTTTCGATGGAGGCGAAAAGGGCGCCGGTGTGCTGCGCGATGTCAGTGTACGTTAAAGATCCCCAGGTGATCGAAACTATTCCGAAGCCCTGCACTACGGGGCCCGCCGCTGGGGCTCTGTGGTTAAGAAGCTCGGCTACCGATCCGGAGCACCCGGATTCGAACCAGACCGCGGCGGCTGCGTTTCGATGGAGGCGAAACGGGCGCCGGTGTGCTGCGCGATGTCAGTGTACGTTAAAGATCCCCAGGTGATCGAAACTATTCCGGAGCTCTGCACTACGGGGCCCGCCGCGGGGGCTCTGTGGTTAAGAAGCTCGGCTACTGATCCGGAGCACCCGGATTCGAACCAGACCGCGGCGGCTGCGTTTCGATGGAGGCGAAAAGGGCGCCGGTGTGCTGCGCGATGTCAGTGTACGTTAAAGATCCCCAGGTGATCGAAACTATTCCGAAGCCCTGCACTACGGGGCCCGCCGCTGGGGCTCTGTGGTTAAGAAGATCGGCTACTGATCCGGAGCACCCGGATTCGAACCAGACCGCGGCGACTGCGTTTCGATGGAGGCGAAACGGGCGCCGGTGTGCTGCGCGATGTCAGTGTACGTTAAAGATCCCCAGGTGATCGAAACTATTCCGAAGCCCTGCACTACGGGGCCCGCCGCTGGGGCTCTGTGGTTAAGAAGCTCGGCTACCGATCCGGAGCACCCGGATTCGAACCAGACCGCGGCGGCTGCGTTTCGATGGAGGCGAAACGGGCGCCGGTGTGCTGCGCGATGTCAGTGTACGTTAAAGATCCCCAGGTGATCGAAACTATTCCGGAGCTCTGCACTACGGGGCCCGCCGCGGGGGCTCTGTGGTTAAGAAGCTCGGCTACTGATCCGGAGCACCCGGATTCGAACCAGACCGCGGCGGCTGCGTTTCGATGGAGGCGAAACGGGCGCCGGTGTGCTGCGCGATGTCAGTGTACGTTAAAGATTCCCAGGTGATCGAAACTATTCCGAAGCCCTGCACTACGGGGCCCGCCGCGGGGGCGCTGTGGTTAATCCGGAGCACCCGGATTCGAACCAGACCGGAGCGGCTGCGTTTAGATGGAGGCGAAACGGGCGCCTGTGTGCTGCGCGATGATAGTGTACGTTAAAGATCCCAGGTGATCGAAACTATTCCGGAGCCCTGCACTACGGGGCCCGCCGCGGGGGCTCTGTGGTTAAGAAGCTCGGCTACTGATCCGGAGCACCCGGATTCGAACCAGACCGCGGCGGCTGCGTTTCGATGGAGGCGAAACGGGCGCCGGTGTGCTGCGCGATGCCAGTGTATACGTTGAAGATCCTCAGGTGATCGAAACTATTCCGGAGCCCTGCACTACGGGGCCCGCCGCGGGGGCGCTGTGGTTAATCCGGAGCACCCGGATTCGAACCAGACCGCGGCGGCTGCGTTTCGATGGAGGCGAAACGGGCGCCGGTGTGCTGCGCGATGTCAGTGTACGTTAAAGATCCCCAGGTGATCGAAACTATTCCGGAGCCCTGCACTACGGGGCCCGCCGCGGGGGCTCTGTGGTTAAGAAGCTCGGCTACTGATCCGGAGCACCCGGATTCGAACCAGGCCGCGGCGGCTGCGTTTAGATGGAGGCGAAACGGGCGCCTGTGTGCTGCGCGATGATAGTGTACGTTAAAGATCCCCAGGTGATCGAAACTATTCCGGAGCCCTGCACTACGGGGCCCGCCGCGGGGGCTCTGTGGTTAAGAAGCTCGGCTACTGATCCGGAGCACCCGGATTCGAACCAGACCGCGGCGGCTGCGTTTCCATGGAGGCGAAACGGGCGCCGGTGTGCTGCGCGATGTCAGTGTACGTTAAAGATCCCCAGGTGATCGAAACTATTCCGGAGCCCAGCACTACGGGGCCCGCCGCGGGGGCTCTGTGGTTAAGAAGCTCGGCTACTGATCCGGAGCACCCGGATTCGAACCAGACCGCGGCGGCTGCGTTTCCATGGAGGCGAAACGGGCGCCGGTGTGCTGCGCGATGTCAGTGTACGTTAAAGATCCCCAGGTGATCGAAACTATTCCGGAGCCCTGCACTACGGGGCCCGCCGCGGGGGCTCTGTGGTTAAGAAGCTCGGCTACTGATCCGGAGCACCCGGATTCGAACCAGACCGCGGCGGCTGCGTTTCCATGGAGGCGAAACGGGCGCCGGTGTGCTGCGCGATGTCAGTGTACGTTAAAGATCCCCAGGTGATGGAAACTATTCCGGAGCCCAGCACTACGGGGCCCGCCGCGGGGGCTCTGTGGTTAAGAAGCTCGGCTATAGATCCGGAGCACCCGGATTCGAACCAGACCGCGGCGGCTGCGTTTCGATGGAGGCGAAACGGGCGCCGGTGTGCTGCGCGATGTCAGTGTACGTTAAAGATCCCCAGGTGATGGAAACTATTCCGGAGCCCAGCACTACGGGGCCCGCCGCGGGGGCTCTGTGGTTAAGAAGCTCGGCTACTGATCCGGAGCACCCGGATTCGAACCAGCCGCGGCGGCTGCGTTTCGATGGAGGCGAAACGGGCGCCGGTGTGCTGCGCGATGTCAGTGTACGTTAAAGATCCCCAGGTGATGGAAACTATTCCGGAGCCCTGCACTACGGGGCCCGCCGCGGGGGCGCTGTGGTTAATCCGGAGCACCCGGATTCGAACCAGACCGCGGCGGCTGCGTTTCGATGGAGGCGAAACGGGCGCCGGTGTGCTGCGCGATGTCAGTGTACGTTAAAGATCCCCAGGTGATCGAAACTATTCCGGAGCCCAGCACTACGGGGCCCGCCGCGGGGGCTCTGTGGTTAAGAAGCTCGGCTACTGATCCGGAGCACCCGGATTCGAACCAGACCGCGGCGGCTGCGTTTCCATGGAGGCGAAACGGGCGCCGGTGTGCTGCGCGATGTCAGTGTACGTTAAAGATCCCCAGGTGATGGAAACTATTCCGGAGCCCTGCACTACGGGGCCCGCCGCGGGGGCGCTGTGGTTAATCCGGAGCACCCGGATTCGAACCAGACCGCGGCGGCTGCGTTTCGATGGAGGCGAAACGGGCGCCGGTGTGCTGCGCGATGTCAGTGTACGTTAAAGATCCCCAGGTGATCGAAACTATTCCGGAGCCCTGCACTACGGGGCCCGCCGCGGGGGCTCTGTGGTTAAGAAGCTCGGCTACTGATCCGGAGCACCCGGATTCGAACCAGACCGCGGCGGCTGCGTTTCGATGGAGGCGAAACGGGCGCCGGTGTGCTGCGCGATGCCAGTGTATACGTTAAAGATCCTCAGGTGATCGAAACTATTCCGGAGCCCTGCACTACGGGGCCCGCCGCGGGGGCGCTGTGGTTAATCCGGAGCACCCGGATTCGAACCAGGCCGCGGCGGCTGCGTTTCGATGGAGGCGAAACGGGCGCCGGTGTGCTGCGCGATGTCAGTGTACGTTAAAGATCCCCAGGTGATGGAAACTATTCCGGAGCCCAGCACTACGGGGCCCGCCGCGGGGGCGCTGTGGTTAAGAAGCTCGGCTACTGATCCGGAGCACCCGGATTCGAACCAGACCGCGGCGGCTGCGTTTCCATGGAGGCGAAACGGGCGCCGGTGTGCTGCGCGATGTCAGTGTACGTTAAAGATCCCCAGGTGATGGAAACTATTCCGGAGCCCAGCACTACGGGGCCCGCCGCGGGGGCGCTGTGGTTAAGAAGCTCGGCTACTGATCCGGAGCACCCGGATTCGAACCAGACCGCGGCGGCTGCGTTTCGATGGAGGCGAAACGGGCGCCGGTGTGCTGCGCGATGTCAGTGTACGTTAAAGATCCCCAGGTGATGGAAACTATTCCGGAGCCCAGCACTACGGGGCCCGCCGCGGGGGCGCTGTGGTTAAGAAGCTCGGCTACTGATCCGGAGCACCCGTATTCGAACCAGACCGCGGCGGCTGCGTTTCCATGGAGGCGAAACGGGCGCCGGTGTGCTGCGCGATGTCAGTGTACGTTAAAGATCCCCAGGTGATCGAAACTATTCCGGAGCCCAGCACTACGGGGCCCGCCGCGGGGGCTCTGTGGTTAAGAAGCTCGGCTACTGATCCGGAGCACCCGGATTCGAACCAGACCGCGGCGGCTGCGTTTCCATGGAGGCGAAACGGGCGCCGGTGTGCTGCGCGATGTCAGTGTACGTTAAAGATCCCCAGGTGATCGAAACTATTCCGGAGCCCTGCACTACGGGGCCCGCCGCGGGGGCTCTGTGGTTAATACCCCTGTCACACGGGCACTTTCGATCCTCATTGAGTCAATGCTCATCGAACTCAATGCAGATCGGCGGTTGTCACACGGCCACTTTCAAGCGCAATCGAGCTCGATCCTGCTTGACTCGATGCCGATTCCTCAAGAGTGCTTGAGGTTCCAAGCACAATCGAGAACTCTCGCTCTCATGAAGCTATAAAAATAAACACAAGTTAACAAAACCAAACCACAATTGTTGTCGTTGTAATTGATTAAAATGTAATACAGAACATTTTTCAGGTACTACGCCTGCTTATATGCAAACATTTGAAAGTAATCTCGACACCACGCTCCAAGCTTCGCCGTCAGTGTAAACAAAGATGGCGTCCTCCTGCTCGTCGGAGCGGAAACTGTGGAGCGAGCGCGAGACAGCGATCGCGAGACAGCCGCTCTCATCGACTGCTGACAGTACCGCCTAAATGATTTGCGGCGCCAGAAGAGAAACGCCGCAGTCTATGCAGAAATCGCGGAGGCGTTGCGGGCCCTTGGGTTGCATCGCACAGCAGCAGAGGTGCGCCACAAAAACCTGGCGCAGATACGCAATGTACAGATTTGGCTACGGATTTGGCTGCCGCTGCCCCCGACTGCACAGTGTTGCCGGACATCGCCATGTTATTGCTGTCGGCGGAACATTTGGCGCCACCTAACACACATGAGGGAAACTTCTCAATGAGCATTGAAAATGCCCGTGTAGCAACGGATGTTTCGAGCGTGCTCGAAAATCTCGATGCAAATCGAGCTCAATGAGGATCGAAAGTGCCCGTGTGACAGGGGTATAAGAAGCTCGGCTACTGATCCGGAGCACCCGGATTCGAACCAGACCGCGGCGGCTGCGTTTCGATGGAGGCGAAACGGGCGCCGGTGTGCTGCGCGATGTCAGTGTACGTTAAAGATCCCCAGGTGATGGAAACTATTCCGGAGCCCAGCACTACGGGGCCCGCCGCGGGGGCTCTGTGGTTAAGAAGCTCGGCTATAGATCCGGAGCACCCGGATTCGAACCAGACCGCGGCGGCTGCGTTTCGATGGAGGCGAAACGGGCGCCGGTGTGCTGCGCGATGTCAGTGTACGTTAAAGATCCCCAGGTGATGGAAACTATTCCGGAGCCCAGCACTACGGGGCCCGCCGCGGGGGCGCTGTGGTTAAGAAGCTCGGCTACTGATCCGGAGCACCCGGATTCGAACCAGACCGCGGCGGCTGCGTTTCCATGGAGGCGAAACGGGCGTCGGTGTGCTGCGCGATGTCAGTGTACGTTAAAGATCCCCAGGTGATCGAAACTATTCCGGAGCCCAGCACTACGGGGCCCGCCGCGGGGGCTCTGTGGTTAAGAAGCTCGGCTACTGATCCGGAGCACCCGGATTCGAACCAGACCGCGGCGGCTGCGTTTCCATGGAGGCGAAACGGGCGCCGGTGTGCTGCGCGATGTCAGTGTACGTTAAAGATCCCCAGGTGATGGAAACTATTCCGGAGCCCAGCACTACGGGGCCCGCCGCGGGGGCTCTGTGGTTAAGAAGCTCGGCTATAGATCCGGAGCACCCGGATTCGAACCAGACCGCGGCGGCTGCGTTTCGATGGAGGCGAAACGGGCGCCGGTGTGCTGCGCGATGTCAGTGTACGTTAAAGATCCCCAGGTGATGGAAACTATTCCGGAGCCCAGCACTACGGGGCCCGCCGCGGGGGCTCTGTGGTTAAGAAGCTCGGCTACTGATCCGGAGCACCCGGATTCGAACCAGTCCGCGGCGGCTGCGTTTCCATGGAGGCGAAACGGGCGCCGGTGTGCTGCGCGATGTCAGTGTACGTTAAAGATCCCCAGGTGATGGAAACTATTCCGGAGCCCAGCACTACGGGGCCCGCCGCGGGGGCTCTGTGGTTAAGAAGCTCGGCTACTGATCCGGAGCACCCGGATTCGAACCAGACCGCGGCGGCTGCGTTTCGATGGAGGCGAAACGGGCGCCGGTGTGCTGCGCGATGTCAGTGTACGTTAAAGATCCCCAGGTGATGGAAACTATTCCGGAGCCCAGCACTACGGGGCCCGCCGCGGGGGCTCTGTGGTTAAGAAGCTCGGCTATAGATCCGGAGCACCCGGATTCGAACCAGACCGCGGCGGCTGCGTTTCGATGGAGGCGAAACGGGCGCCGGTGTGCTGCGCGATGTCAGTGTACGTTAAAGATCCCCAGGTGATGGAAACTATTCCGGAGCCCAGCACTACGGGGCCCGCCGCGGGGGCTCTGTGGTTAAGAAGCTCGGCTACTGATCCGGAGCACCCGGATTCGAACCAGACCGCGGCGGCTGCGTTTCGATGGAGGCGAAACGGGCGCCGGTGTGCTGCGCGATGTCAGTGTACGTTAAAGATCCCCAGGTGATGGAAACTATTCCGGAGCCCAGCACTACGGGGCCCGCCGCGGGGGCTCTGTGGTTAAGAAGCTCGGCTATAGATCCGGAGCACCCGGATTCGAACCAGACCGCGGCGGCTGCGTTTCGATGGAGGCGAAACGGGCGCCGGTGTGCTGCGCGATGTCAGTGTACGTTAAAGATCCCCAGGTGATGGAAACTATTCCGGAGCCCAGCACTACGGGGCCCGCCGCGGGGGCTCTGTGGTTAAGAAGCTCGGCTACTGATCCGGAGCACCCGGATTCGAACCAGGCCGCGGCGGCTGCGTTTCGATGGAGGCGAAACGGGCGCCGGTGTGCTGCGCGATGTCAGTGTACGTTAAAGATCCCCAGGTGATGGAAACTATTCCGGAGCCCAGCACTACGGGGCCCGCCGCGGGGGCTCTGTGGTTAAGAAGCTCGGCTACTGATCCGGAGCACCCGGATTCGAACCAGGCCGCGGCGGCTGCGTTTCGATGGAGGCGAAACGGGCGCCGGTGTGCTGCGCGATGTCAGTGTACGTTAAAGATCCCCAGGTGATCGAAACTATTCCGGAGCCCAGCACTACGGGGCCCGCCGCGGGGGCTCTGTGGTTAAGAAGCTCGGCTATAGATCCGGAGCACCCGGATTCGAACCAGACCGCGGCGGCTGCGTTTCGATGGAGGCGAAACGGGCGCCGGTGTGCTGCGCGATGTCAGCGTACGTTAAAGATCCCCAGGTGATGGAAACTATTCCGGAGCCCAGCACTACGGGGCCCGCCGCGGGGGCTCTGTGGTTAAGAAGCTCGGCTACTGATCCGGAGCACCCGGATTCGAACCAGACCGCGGCGGCTGCGTTTCGATGGAGGCGAAACGGGCGCCGGTGTGCTGCGCGATGTCAGTGTACGTTAAAGATCCCCAGGTGATCGAAACTATTCCGGAGCCCAGCACTACGGGGCCCGCCGCGGGGGCTCTGTGGTTAAGAAGCTCGGCTACTGATCCGGAGCACCCGGATTCGAACCAGACCGCGGCGGCTGCGTTTCCATGGAGGCGAAACGGGCGCCGGTGTGCTGCGCGATGTCAGTGTACGTTAAAGATCCCCAGGTGATGGAAACTATTCCGGAGCCCAGCACTACGGGGCCCGCCGCGGGGGCTCTGTGGTTAAGAAGCTCGGCTATAGATCCGGAGCACCCGGATTCGAACCAGACCGCGGCGGCTGCGTTTCGATGGAGGCGAAACGGGCGCCGGTGTGCTGCGCGATGTCAGTGTACGTTAAAGATCCCCAGGTGATGGAAACTATTCCGGAGCCCAGCACTACGGGGCCCGCCGCGGGGGCTCTGTGGTTAAGAAGCTCGGCTACTGATCCGGAGCACCCGGATTCGAACCAGGCCGCGGCGGCTGCGTTTCGATGGAGGCGAAACGGGCGCCGGTGTGCTGCGCGATGTCAGTGTACGTTAAAGATCCCCAGGTGATGGAAACTATTCCGGAGCCCTGCACTACGGGGCCCGCCGCGGGGGCTCTGTGGTTAAGAAGCTCGGCTACTGATCCCGGAGCACCCGGATTCGAACCAGACCGCGGCGGCTGCGTTTCGATGGAGGCGAAACGGGCGCCGGTGTGCTGCGCGATGCCAGTGTATACGTTAAAGATCCTCAGGTGATCGAAACTATTCCGGAGCCCTGCATTACGGGGCCCGCCGCGGGGGCGCTGTGGTTAATCCGGAGCACCCGGATTCGAACCAGACCGCGGCGGCTGCGTTTCGATGGAGGCGAAACGGGCGCCGGTGCGCTGCGCGATGTCAGTGTACGTTAAAGATCCCCAGGTGATCGAAACTATTCCGGAGCCCTGCACTACGGGGCCCGCCGCGGGGGCTCTGTGGTTAAGAAGCTCGGCTACTGATCCGGAGCACCCGGATTCGAACCAGGCCGCGGCGGCTGCGTTTCGATGGAGGCGAAACGGGCGCCGGTGTGCTGCGCGATGTCAGTGTACGTTAAAGATCCCCAGGTGATGGAAACTATTCCGGAGCCCAGCACTACGGGGCCCGCCGCGGGGGCTCTGTGGTTAAGAAGCTCGGCTACTGATCCGGAGCACCCGGATTCGAACCAGACCGCGGCGGCTGCGTTTCGATGGAGGCGAAACGGGCGCCGGTGTGCTGCGCGATGTCAGTGTACGTTAAAGATCCCCAGGTGATGGAAACTATTCCGGAGCCCTGCACTACGGGGCCCGCCGCGGGGGCTCTGTGGATAAGAAGCTCGGCTACTGATCCGGAGCACCCGGATTCGAACCAGACCGCGGCGGCTGCGTTTAGATGGAGGCGAAACGGGCGCCTGTGTGCTGCGCGATGATAGTGTACGTTAAAGATCCCCAGGTGATGGAAACTATTCCGGAGCCCTGCACTACGGAGCCCGCCGCGGGGGCTCTGTGGTTAAGAAGCTCGGCTACTGATCCGGAGCACCCGGATTCGAACCAGACCGCGGCGGCTGCGTTTCGATGGAGGCGAAACGGGCGCCGGTGTGCTGCGCGATGTCCGTGTACGTTAAAGATCCCCAGGTGATGGAAACTATTCCGGAGCTCTGCTCTACGGGGCCCGCCGCTGGGGCTCTGTGGTTAAGAAGCTCGGCTACTGATCCGGAGCACCCGGATTCGAACCAGACCGGAGCGGCTGCGTTTAGATGGAGGCGAAACGGGCGCCTGTGTGCTGCGCGATGATAGTGTACGTTAAAGATCCCCAGGTGATCGAAACTATTCCGGAGCCCTGCACTACGGGGCCCGCCGCGGGGGCTCTGTGGTTAAGAAGCTCGGCTACTGATCCGGAGCACCCGGATTCGAACCAGGCCGCGGCGGCTGCGTTTCGATGGAGGCGAAACGTGCGCCGGTGTGCTGCGCGATGTCAGTGTGCGTTAAAGACCCCCGGTGATCGAAATTATTCCGGAGCCCTGCACTACGGGGCCCGCCGCGGGGGCTCTGTGGTTAAGAAGCTCGGCTACTGATCCGGAGCACCCGGATTCGAACCAGACCGCGGCGGCTGCGTTTCCATGGAGGCGAAACGGGCGCCGGTGTGCTGCGCGATGTCAGTGTACGTTAAAGATCCCCAGGTGATGGAAACTATTCCGGAGCCCAGCACTACGGGGCCCGCCGCGGGGGCGCTGTGGTTAATCCGGAGCACCCGGATTCGAACCAGACCGCGGCGGCTGCGTTTCGATGGAGGCGAAACGGGCGCCGGTGTGCTGCGCGATGTCAGTGTACGTTAAAGATCCTCAGGTGATCGAAACTATTCCGGAGCCCTGCACTACGGGGCCCGCCGCGGGGGCGCTGTGGTTAATCCGGAGCACCCGGATTCGAACCAGGCCGCGGCGGCTGCGTTTCGATGGAGGCGAAACGGGCGCCGGTGTGCTGCGCGATGTCAGTGTACGTTAAAGATCCCCAGGTGATCGAAACTATTCCGGAGCCCTGCACTACGGGGCCCGCCGCGGGGGCTCTGTGGTTAAGAAGCTCGGCTACTGATCCGGAGCACCCGGATTCGAACCAGACCGCGGCGGCTGCGTTTCCATGGAGGCGAAACGGGCGCCGGTGTGCTGCGCGATGTCAGTGTACGTTAAAGATCCCCAGGTGATCGAAATTATTCCGGAGCCCTGCACTACGGGGCCCGCCGCGGGGGCGCTGTGGTTAAGAAGCTCGGCTACTGATCCGGAGCACCCGGATTCGAACCAGACCGCGGCGGCTGCGTTTCCATGGAGGCGAAACGGGCGCCTGTGTGCTGCGCGATGATAGTGTACGTTAAAGATCCCCAGGTGATGGAAACTATTCCGGAGCCCTGCACTACGGGGCCCGCCGCGGGGGCTCTGTGGTTAAGAAGCTCGGCTACTGATCCGGAGCACCCGGATTCGAACCAGACCGCGGCGGCTGCGTTTCGATGGAGGCGAAACGGGCGCCGGTGTGCTGCGCGATGTCAGTGTACGTTAAAGATCCCCAGGTGATGGAAACTATTCCGGAGCTCTGCTCTACGGGGCCCGCCGCTGGGGCTCTGTGGTTAAGAAGCTCGGCTACTGATCCGGAGCACCCGGATTCGAACCAGACCGGAGCGGCTGCGTTTAGATGGAGGCGAAACGGGCGCCTGTGTGCTGCGCGATGATAGTGTACGTTAAAGATCCCCAGGTGATCGAAACTATTCCGGAGCCCTGCACTACGGGGCCCGCCGCGGGGGCTCTGTGGTTAAGAAGCTCGGCTACTGATCCAGAGCACCCGGATTCGAACCAGGCCGCGGCGGCTGCGTTTCGATGGAGGCGAAACGTGCGCCGGTGTGCTGCGCGATGTCAGTGTACGTTAAAGATCCCCAGGTGATCGAAATTATTCCGGAGCCCTGCACTACGGGGCCCGCCGCGGGGGCTCTGTGGTTAAGAAGCTCGGCTACTGATCCGGAGCACCCGGATTCGAACCAGACCGCGGCGGCTGCGTTTCCATGGAGGCGAAACGGGCGCCGGTGTGCTGCGCGATGTCAGTGTACGTTAAAGATCCCCAGGTGATGGAAACTATTCCGGAGCCCAGCACTACGGGGCCCGCCGCGGGGGCGCTGTGGTTAATCCGGAGCACCCGGATTCGAACCAGACCGCGGCGGCTGCGTTTCGATGGAGGCGAAACGGGCGCCGGTGTGCTGCGCGATGTCAGTGTACGTTAAAGATCCTCAGGTGATCGAAACTATTCCGGAGCCCTGCACTACGGGGCCCGCCGCGGGGGCGCTGTGGTTAATCCGGAGCACCCGGATTCGAACCAGACCGCGGCGGCTGCGTTTCGATGGAGGCGAAACGGGCGCCGGTGCGCTGCGCGATGTCAGTGTACGTTAAAGATCCTCAGGTGATCGAAACTATTCCGGAGCCCTGCACTACGGGGCCCGCCGCGGGGGCGCTGTGGTTAATCCGGAGCACCCGGATTCGAACCAGGCCGCGGCGGCTGCGTTTCGATGGAGGCGAAACGGGCGCCGGTGTGCTGCGCGATGTCAGTGTACGTTAAAGATCCCCAGGTGATCGAAACTATTCCGGAGCCCTGCACTACGGGGCCCGCCGCGGGGGCTCTGTGGTTAAGAAGCTCGGCTACTGATCCGGAGCACCCGGATTCGAACCAGACCGCGGCGGCTGCGTTTCCATGGAGGCGAAACGGGCGCCGGTGTGCTGCGCGATGTCAGTGTACGTTAAAGATCCCCAGGTGATCGAAATTATTCCGGAGCCCTGCACTACGGGGCCCGCCGCGGGGGCGCTGTGGTTAAGAAGCTCGGCTACTGATCCGGAGCACCCGGATTCGAACCAGACCGCGGCGGCTGCGTTTCCATGGAGGCGAAACGGGCGCCTGTGTGCTGCGCGATGATAGTGTACGTTAAAGATCCCCAGGTGATGGAAACTATTCCGGAGCCCTGCACTACGGGGCCCGCCGCGGGGGCTCTGTGGTTAAGAAGCTCGGCTACTGATCCGGAGCACCCGGATTCGAACCAGACCGCGGCGGCTGCGTTTCGATGGAGGCGAAACGGGCGCCGGTGTGCTGCGCGATGTCAGTGTACGTTAAAGATCCCCAGGTGATGGAAACTATTCCGGAGCTCTGCTCTACGGGGCCCGCCGCTGGGGCTCTGTGGTTAAGAAGCTCGGCTACTGATCCGGAGCACCCGGATTCGAACCAGACCGGAGCGGCTGCGTTTAGATGGAGGCGAAACGGGCGCCTGTGTGCTGCGCGATGATAGTGTACGTTAAAGATCCCCAGGTGATCGAAACTATTCCGGAGCCCTGCACTACGGGGCCCGCCGCGGGGGCTCTGTGGTTAAGAAGCTCGGCTACTGATCCGGAGCACCCGGATTCGAACCAGGCCGCGGCGGCTGCGTTTCGATGGAGGCGAAACGTGCGCCGGTGTGCTGCGCGATGTCAGTGTACGTTAAAGATCCCCAGGTGATCGAAATTATTCCGGAGCCCTGCACTACGGGGCCCGCCGCGGGGGCTCTGTGGTTAAGAAGCTCGGCTACTGATCCGGAGCACCCGGATTCGAACCAGACCGCGGCGGCTGCGTTTCCATGGAGGCGAAACGGGCGCCGGTGTGCTGCGCGATGTCAGTGTACGTTAAAGATCCCCAGGTGATGGAAACTATTCCGGAGCCCAGCACTACGGGGCCCGCCGCGGGGGCGCTGTGGTTAATCCGGAGCACCCGGATTCGAACCAGACCGCGGCGGCTGCGTTTCGATGGAGGCGAAACGGGCGCCGGTGTGCTGCGCGATGTCAGTGTACGTTAAAGATCCTCAGGTGATCGAAACTATTCCGGAGCCCTGCACTACGGGGCCCGCCGCGGGGGCGCTGTGGTTAATCCGGAGCACCCGGATTCGAACCAGGCCGCGGCGGCTGCGTTTCGATGGAGGCGAAACGGGCGCCGGTGTGCTGCGCGATGTCAGTGTACGTTAAAGATCCCCAGGTGATCGAAACTATTCCGGAGCCCTGCACTACGGGGCCCGCCGCGGGGGCGCTGTGGTTAATCCGGAGCACCCGGATTCGAACCAGACCGCGGCGGCTGCGTTTCGATGGAGGCGAAACGGGCGCCGGTGTGCTGCGCGATGTCAGTGTACGTTAAAGATCCCCAGGTGATCGAAATTATTCCGGAGCCCTCCACTACAGCACCTCTTTCTTCCTTTCTTGTTTCACTCCCTCCTTTATCCCTTCCCTTAAGGCGCGGTTCAGGTGTCCAACGATACATGAGACAGATGCTGTGCCATTTCCTTTCCCCAAAAACCAATTATTATTATTATTATTACACCGCGGTGGCTCAGTGGTCAGGGCGCTCGGCTACTGATCCGGAGTTCCCGGGTTCGAACCCGACCGCGCGGCTGCGTTTTTATGGAAGAACAAAAAGATTTATGCTAGCCTAAAATGATCTGCTATGCTCGAATTTCGTCCATCGAGAGAAAAAAGAACTAATTTTCTAACCTATTCTGTACTTTGTCAGTCTTCTGCGTGCATGATGACAAAGAAATCTGAGTTCGAGCGCTAGCGGCTTGTGTTGTGGTTACAGCAACGGCGGATTATGATTAGTGATGTCCAAGACAAGTGGCCGTATTTTGTTTTTGTAAAGTTCCAAAGCTCCGATAAATTCTGCTTGTAGACGTACGTACGTGCCGCTTCCCCTGCTTTATTGTCCAGTTCGCAAATAGGCACCAAAGGATGCATACTCCGTCTCGCAGCCGGGGGAAGCCATCACCCAGCGCTCGTGCGTTGCTTCCCAATTCTGCCGTCACGTTGGTAGTTGCTTAATTCCGGTCAGAATGAATACTTGATAGCTGCCATTCTAGGCAAACTAAAGGGAATTAACGCTGTCCGAAAATCGTGCTGAACCCGATGCCAAATCTATCCGAAAATCCGGAGAAGCCTTTGACATCGCCCGTTTTTCTGGGCAGGACAGTGCACTCTGCTTCCTTCGCCGCCTTTGGTGTGTAGCGACCAGCGTGTTGGCTAGATGTACACACGTGAAACGGGACAGTCAACACAGAATACAAGCAAGCCTCCTCTGTCCTTGTTTAATCAAAAGCGCTTTTCTTAGTTGACTACTTTTGATATCAAGCATGAAACATAGCTTCATCGGCACTCCCCATATACCATTTTAAAAATTACTTTGCAGTTTACTTGGCTAACCCTGGAATTGAGCGAAAAGCAGGCACACTTTCCAAGTGTCTGAAGCTCATCCATGGCAGCTCCGCTACACGCTCGCGACAGCCGTTCTATATATACCCACACGACCGCGTGGTTATGACATGGTTTTATGACACCCCCATCGTATGTCACCACATGGCTTCACATCACCCATCGGATGTTCTTAAGGTTAAAGGTCAACTAAAGGTCATGAATCAAGGTCAGGGGTTCGACACCATAACTGTAGCACTTATGGTCATACACGGCTATCCTTGGTTGGGCTGAAGGTAGCTCAAGGCCGTCGTGCTGCCTGCCCAAAGACTGCTTTACCTAGCTTAGTGAAGTTTTTCGCTTCAAAAAGTTTTGCTGCCGTGTTTTCTGAAAGTCACATGGTTGGAGTTATTTAATGGACTGACTGGAAGAGAAATCAGTGAAAAGTACACACAGCGAAAGCAAATGACAGAGCAAGAACTGATCTTTTTTGAAAAAAAAATTAATGGGTGTAATCACGGGAAGTTGTTATTCCATTTGCTCTTGAAAAATGCCACCTGTCTTTCCCACTCCTTAAAAAAAAGAAATTATGCTTTTACTACTTGTAGGAGAAATAAATGTAATCGCAAACTAGCACCCTGGAGTGAAATGCTACACTCGCGATACTGAAGGTATACATCTAAGCCTTGAAAGGGTATTAATTAAGCGGAGTTAATTGCATGAATGGAAAGAATTCATCAACACAACTATGAAAAAGAGCAAAAATGCAGTACTGTCAAGAACACCAGTGGCCTATACACAAACTAAATATGATGCAGCAGCCAAATTCGAGAACTTGAACGTGGACAAAAAATTGCAAGAACCGGCGGCAACGCAAATGACAGTGCTGCTTCCTCTTTAATCAATATTTCATTACGCAGTAAAATCTTATGAATTATTACATCTTATTTACACATAAACGTTGGAAAGCGCAATTATGCAGGGCACATATTATGCCATAATTAAACATGCTACAGTACATATGCTATGATATACTATGATTTAAGCAATATTTGTAGTTGCCATAAGCAAGACAATCAATACAAAGAAGGTCTTCTAGATGCTATTCCAGATGCTCTTCTGGGCTCTTTTCGAGATTACCTTTTAAATGCATTTTATTCCTTTTTCTTGTTAGCTGCTGCAGCCCACAGCAGCGCTTTTCCATGATTCCGCGCCTTTAGTTGTTGAATATATTTTCTTTCTCTGATTTTCTTGCTTCTCGAATTTGTCTGTGCAGCCTCAAGATATGAGCACAAACTATGACACAGACACAGAGCAGTTCTTGAATGTCTCCTCTCTCCGCATAAGCTTTCAGGCTCCCTCACACAATTTCAATTCATTGACCTGCTTCAGAAGAGTGCTTCTGTGTCACCATTTTTTTGTGCGGTATTCTGTATGTGTTCCTGGTACATAATAGCTTCTCATCAGTCAGAATGGTCTTCTCAGCAAGCAAGCTCCTCTGCATTAGACAAAGAGTGTAAAATATCCCATATCTTTCGCCTGTTTCTTCATCGCAAAAACACTCAAATTTCCACGCATTGTAGATAGCATTGCGGACTGAAGATGATCAAGGTTAAAATCCATTTGTGCAGCGCAGCTGTCCGGTTCGGACTGCACTGACGTGCTCTCGGAACCCTGCTAGTTCTCTTCCGGCGCTTCTGTCGCCACACACAGGGCAGCGCAACCCATTTGAGGCTTTCTCTTCGGCGTAGTGCGTTTTGGCTTTGATATATGTGCCAGCAATGAAGGAAAGAGCCTCTGGAGAGCGCCTGGTACCAGCATTTATTTCCTTCTCCCCAAAAGTACTTCCTTACCTTGAACTACATGATTGGATGTGATGGGGCTTAATATCCCAAAGCAACTCAGGCTGTGAGGGACGCTAGTCGAGTACTCCGGATAATTTGGACCACCTGGGGTGCTTCAACGGGCACTGACATCATACAGCACACGGGCCTCTAGTATTACGCCGCCATCGAAATGCAACCGCCAAAGCCGGGAACGAACCCGTGACTTTCGGGTCAGCAGCCGAGCTTGAACTACATGACGATAATGCCTTAGCAGGTCTTCAGAATGCATATCACAAACATTTCATTTCAATTTCAATTTTAAATCTTTACTGCGAAGCACATCTTTCGGCGGCCCGAGGAAATGACGACCCTCCGAGTCATCGTTGCTATACCCGCTATTGCACTCGGGTACAAAGAAGGTCGGCATGGAGAGATAAAAAAAAAAAAATGGCGGCGGTTTAGCTCTGGTTAAACCTGGAGTGACGCGATAGCTGCAGCTGGCCGAATGGAACTTGGTCACGTGACCAACCACGTGACGAACCACGTGATCAGCCACGGCGCCGCGCCGCCGGCAGCTGCTCTGCACCACGTGACCAACCATGTGACAGCGTGGCGGCGCCGCCAGGCTTAAGGCTCGAAATGCTACCGTAATGTAGCTATTGCTGCAAAAACGAAACCCAGAAGCGCATGACGCACGGCAGCGGTCGCCAGCGCACGTTTACCCAGGGCGCAGCAGCGGCTACGGCATGACCCACAGCCTGTGAGTCACGGCAAGGGAGCAAGACTACCGCAGCGCCACTATTTCGCGCGACTGCCACCAAGGACACATCTCCAGACAGAGCTGTGAAACTGAGTTTGTTCAAGTAACGTTAGTGCGTACGCCTAGCAGGTGTCCGTGGAGTCGCTGCTGAAAAGCAAAAAACTGCAACGACGCAGTAACCATTTAGAACAGCGGTCGGAGGTCCCACATATTGGTCTCACACCCCGCAAATATGTCGGCACAGCATGTAGGTCAACCCCGGCAATTTCTGATTGCCATTTCTGCAGAAAGGTGACAAAGCTTCAATGCATTCTGGTTCTTTTTTTTATGTAATGGCTTTTTGTGGAAGAAAAATATGATTTCGAAAATGCTTCTAGTGCTGTTAAACCTTTCTTGTGTGCCAGAAGATTCCGAAATATTCGCTTCGAAATTTTTCGAAGATAATTACTATATTCGTTTTGAATTCGGTTCTAACCCCCACCCCCAAAAAAACACTATCCGCACACACCTATTAATATTATTAGTGTGCAACAAACCTCCAAGATGGCAGCATGAAGAGCAATAAAAAGCTTAACATTTGACAATCCTCTTTTGTGCCACTGACTAGTGACAACTCATGAAGATGGATAAAAGCAATTGGTTCCTTCAAATACCTAATTAAAACTGGACACCAATGAAGCTCAAGCACAATTCAGTAATGATGTGAAACTTAACTTTTATTCTACCTCAAAAATATTTCATCAGTGGTTCACCAAGGATCTGCTCCACTTCGAGGATCACATCCTGGCACAAGTGTTCCACTTCAGTACTTTCATCTAAAGAAGAAAGGAAAAAAAACAACATGATATAAAAATGTAATGGCAGCATGTTGTTGATGCAGTTAAGGGGGGATGAGGGTCTTGAAAACTTTTTTTTTATTTCTTAACATATCTTCCTGAAAATTGGCATGCAGATATACCTTTGAATGCTAATCCCAAATATATATTCAGATTTTATATATCTCATCTAGAAATGAAGATATGGCAAAATAATTTATGCCACTTAGGTCTTTTCTTACGGGCCATTATGGTGATTTCTTAATTAAAAAAACTAGTTTTAAAGTAATGCTGTCATTCTTAAGGGCCCATTGCACATCCTAAAGCTAAAGAAATTTTTAAAAAGTCATCACATAAGTCATGAATGAATAACAAAGTAGGAGAAAAAAAACAATGTGGGAGTAATTAGCTTAGATCTGACCTAATTGCTAGTCTATTCGGTTTAATGAAA